>JACGDI010005329.1:14058-25475 GCA_014898725.1 Jacaranda copaia | reverse complement strand
GCTACCAGAATCAGCACTAACAGACATGGTTCTACAATGTAAAGGCAGAAAAAACACAGGTATAATAGGGACACTTACAACGTTAGTTTCTCAAGCAAAACGTACGAAGCAAGAAACCTTTCAACAATGGAGACTCTATCTAATATTCAAGTTGCAAAAGTGTGAATGAAGGGACTTATCCCCCTATTTATAGGTAATCATGCATGGAAAATCGTGTAACTACCATCATGACAACCTGTCCCCATACGCTTCGTATCCCACAAGCTTTGTATCCTGCATGCTTTGTATCCTATGCACTGATAGCCGTATTAAATGCAAAGAAACAGCCTCAAACCCTGGTTGGTATTTCAAAAACCCAGGTCAGAATTTCAAAAATCCTGGTTGAGCATATTAAATGCTGCGGTTGATTGTAAACTCCCTTCTCCTTCTCATCGACAGGCTCGATTAGGACTGGGAGTTTGGGGGACTCATGATATGGCATAACCCAACAGGCCCAACATCTAACGAGATGACCCATAAGGCCTAAAAATAGAATCTGTTTGGTCGACCGATATTGACCTCACTTGGAGTGTCTGCGGTCGACCCATATTGACTTGAAGACTACTCCAATAATTCAAGCATTGAGTCTGGTCAACATTGATCGACCTTCGATGTTCACTCGAATCCCCGCGAGTATGTTGATCTGATGGGTCGAGCCCACTCCAATGACATGTGGCAGCCGGTGCAACCGTTGCCAATAATTCTGACAACTCTGATAACCCTGCTAACAACTTTGGCAGAAATGTGCCCCTGCTGGAATGGCTTATCTGGGAAAGCATGAGATTTAGCCACCTGACACAGCATTGGGATCTGGATATAGAATGACTCCCAACCCCCCGGCATGGGAAAAGCTAATGCATCAGATAGGGGTACTTGGGTAAAATCATGCCCACAGAAAGCTATAAATATCCCAGGCCCAATCACACTCAAGGTAATGGCATTTACACTATACGCTTTACATTCTCTATTTTCTGTTCGATTATCCTCTCGACCAGAACTAACTTGAGCGTCAGAGTGTCTTAGCCGGGGGCACCTCGACTAGTCTAACATATGCTGTGGTTGCAGATCTCAAGTCTAGAACAATATCCAACCCTTATTTCCTCTACTCGCAGCATTTTGCAGCATCAAATACCACCAACAAAATTTATCTGTATAGTCAGTCCCCAAATAATAAATAGTTTTGATGCATTTTTATTGAAAATAATATGCATATACTTTTGAATTTGCTTTGAAAAAAAAACATATCACATAATCATACCTACCAATCAAGTGACAACTTGCTTGTTGCCTTTCCAACTGTTAATATAACCACCAAATAATACTAATGGTGCATGCAATAAATTTGCCTATGTATAACATCCAACTAATTTATAACCATTTTTATAGCATAAATCACCCATTAAAGCTACAATACTACTTTTACAAATTACTTAATGACATATAAATGACATAAAATACTTATTAGTTAATTTCAATTAATACTAGCCGTTGTAGACATAGAAATTTTATATATTTACCCATTGGTGAATAGTAACTTCATGCTCTAAAATTAATTTTTATGAAGAACAAAACATCTCCAATGAAACAAGAACCACTAAAATAGGAAATAAGGTAAACTGTTCTTTGCTTTTAATGATATATGAAAGAAACACATAAATTTGTCAAAGTTAATAGTGGAGTGGTTATTTTCTAAGTAAATATTTGTAAGTTTTGCTCAAGTTTATATACTTACCAGCCATTCATTAGCATAATTGAAATATAATATTTCAAAACCAAGCTTATAATTATCATTAAAGAATTGAAAAGACACGTCTATATCCCCCCCCCTCTCTCTCTCTTAATAACTCTAATAAGGAAATTGAATTATTAGTGTATGTGGTTTCTTCCATTTGTACGCACCCACTGCTATCGAATCATATAGGGAAACAAATGGTTCATATATATATATATATATATTATTCATGTAAATGCACCAATTGTATTTATTTAGTCTTAATCAATTTTGTCTAGCTATTAGAGACTTAAATATGTATACACTAATTATTGGAGGAAAACATGCATGCAATAATTATGTAATAGCCAAATAATATGATTGAACATTAATATATATGATGTAACATAGATTGAACATAAATATATATGATGTAACATAAATATAGACTTGCTTACACAGCATTTTGACTCATGAAATGACAAAAATATTTCAAAGACAAATAAGCAAATGACATCATGCTAGGCAAGAAAATTGGACATTCTAAATTCACCAATTAATCATCTTTCATAAAGCATTCCACAATTTAATATTTTCTTATGAAATATAATGGAGCGAATCAAATCTCACTAATGTGTATATATATTGAAGAAAAATATTAATTAAAGAAACACTTACCCATAAAGTAAATAAGTAGCATTTTCTCATGATTTGTTCATAATTAAAGAAGCAGTGGAATAGTTTATACCAATTTTATTTTATGCTCAAGACCAAAGTTGGCTCATTTCACAATAAGTAATCAAAATGATTTCTTCTTTGTCTAATTCTTGCAAGTCTCTCACATTTGACAAGCAAGAAAAATCCTTAGCTAGACTAAAGGATCAATTTCATTTCATGACTATTACTGTTTAAACACAAATCATTTATCATGACTTTAGATTGTTGTGTATATTGTGTGATTTGTGTTTAAGCAGTAAAAAAATAAAATAAAATAAGTTACATAATTCATAATTTATCAAATTATAATTAAGAATATGATAAATCAAACCACATAAATATTGAGAAAATTGAAGCTGAATTAATGGAGAGTCACAACACTTATTGCTGTTCTAAGGCCATGATTGCCTTCCTTTTTACGGGTACAAATGACTTATCATAACTCCAAGATAAAACCCCATTGGCTCTCAATGATGTCCCATTCCATGTGCATGACCATGAGGAGACTAGGACTTGTCCATCATTACATTATCAAAACTACAAAGTTTTGTGGGAGATTAACAAAGTGAAAATCTATAACAAAAACTCATCTACTCAATATACCAAATGAGAAGGTAGCGGCCATTTATACAGATGAAAAAGATTTGACCATTATGACTATTTTAGTGTCCTAATAAAAACTAATAAAATTATAATAAACACAATAGTAAATAGGCCACTTGAATATACATATATATATATATATATATAATAAAATGGTCAAATACCATAAGCACACAAAAAAATTGATATAATAAATGGGCCATAAACCTTAAACAAATAGAAACTAAATGGACAAATTGAATAAAATAAAATGTTGGAAATAAGTGAATAATTGGGAAAATTTTAAAGCTTATTTCCAATATCTTCTTCCTATTCTTCCTTATTATCTTCCTCTTTTTTTTTCTTTTTTCTTTTCTTTTGGCTCCTTTTCTTTCGATTTTTCTTTGTCTTTCTGCTCCTTAGCCTCAACTCCAATAGCAAGTCCATTATTCTCAAGAAAGAAAAGTCTTTTTTTCAGTAATTCTATCTCATTCTCTTTCTCATTCAACATTCCTTGCAAGCCATACACACCAATCGTTGGTGCTCTGTGATGTATTGATAACATCAATTTCTCCTTGTTGAGGAATGGATAAATATCCAAAACTTATTAAAACATAACTCTACAGCTTAGTTTGTAATTTTATGTGTACATAAAACTATTATAACAATAAAGATAAGGAATATAGGTTATTACCATATTTCTAGTAATTGTCTCGAATTTTTCTTTTGCATCAACAACTTTCATGGGATCTTACTCTCACATCATCAAAGGAATCGTGAAAATGAACGCAATGAATTTCCTGTTCCGAAGTAAGGAATACATTCATAAACCTAAACTTGTCATTCAAAAGAAGAATTATGCAATGTTATTGTTACTCAATAATAATAATAAATGTATTAATAGTAATTAATTTACCATCAGGCCAATCGTGAGTCCATCAAAGTATTTTTTTTCTTGGACCGTTCCTCATTTCACCTCTTAGATACACAAAAATCTAATCATGCAAAAAATTAAATGCACTAATTCCCCATGCAAAAAGGCTAATGGAAGATAAATTGTCCATGTATGACAGAAGGAATCTAGGTGCCAAATAGTTACTAGTTGGAAAAAAAATACAGTTGAAAACTAGTAGGATGTACATTCTAACAAAATCATCTATATCCTGATCACTATGTGCTTCTACCAACTCTCTCAATCATTTACTATTCTTTACTTGAGTGACATTCTTATTTTTTCCTTCAAGTAATCGTTTTACAGTTTCTAGCTTTATTTTTATAACAAAATTCATAGCTGGCCCCGTGTGATACAACCCCACAACAATAGAAAGTCCCTCATTGTAAAAGGAAGCCTAATATCTTTATCAAAAATAAAAATAACAAGACCTAATATCAGACCTCCTTAAGAGAGCTTCAACTTTAATAACACTACTAGTACTCAATTTACTCAAGTTAGTCATTTTATGATGTGCAGAAAATGGTCTATTTAGTACTTCAATATGTCTGAAGCTCATTTTACCATCCAACTCCTTCATAATATTTTTAAAGTACTCTAGAGAGTACTAAGAATATAACTCGGAGTCTTTGTTACCTTTGGTAGTTTGATGTGTAGGTCCCCCAGCTTTAGCCATATTTCTACAGAAAAGAAAGACATACATAACTACATAAATACTGCATTGGAGGTTTTGTGTACTACAAACTTAGAATTATAATACCAAAACTTGAATTTTGTTATTGAAAAATTGGAACATAATATTGAATTGGAGATTTTTCATACTACAACTCACAATTTAAATATTAAAAATTTGAATTTTGATACCATATTATTTGAAAATAATATTAATCATATTAATAACGACTATGCAGGAATGGGTGCACAAGAAATGCATAAACATGATTTATACACATCATATTTGTAACACCCTGACCGAGAGGTGCCTGCTCCTATACAAGGCGCTACCCACATAAATTAGATAATATCCTTAAAATTCAGTTAGAAACAACTAATATACACTACACCTTATATGAATTATATAATTACTAAATTCTCTTAACTAATAATTGAAGCATACAATTAGAACAACAATTGAAGTATAAATTGACAATATTCAAGTACAAAAAAACTTATTTTAGGGGTTTTTTAATAAACAAGGACTAATTATGAGTGAATTGAGTGTATCAAAATCAACCTTAAAATAATTAAAACCAAGATCAAACAAGAAGTAAACAAAGTAATGTACTAAAATTCTTTCTGTATTTCAATACAAAGATAACAAAATAGAAAATTAAACAACTCACATTAGCCACAAAAGAAATGGAGAAAAATTAGTCACGAAACTAGAAATTGAAAGAGATGAAGATGTCATTGGAACACCAACGTGAAAATGCTGAACATAATGTTGTTGCAACACTAGAGCATCAAGTTTGTCAAATGGAGAGAATAGGATGAGAAAAACGTGAGTTAGGGGTGAGTTGTGTGAAGTAACATTTTTGTTAGTGGGGAAGTAGAGGGCTTTTTGTTATTTTCAATTTAGGTGAGGGCTTCTTTGTCTTTTTCACTCAATTGTAGAATGAACTCAAAACAAAAGTTGGAATAGGAGTTAAAATTGAAAAAAGATGGATGTAGATTGAATACTAAAGTGAAAATTAGTTTGGCTACTTTTCTACAATTAACCATTCTTTGAATTTAGTAATTATATAATTCACATAAGGTATAGTGTACATTAGTAGTTTGTTAATTGAATCTTAGGGATACTATCTGAATTATGGTGTCCACAACAGATATAAATCATGTTTAAGCATTTTTGGCCATTTATCCAAACAAACTCATGATCATTAATATGACTAGTGTTGTTTGCAAATAAATATGATATTGAAATTCAAACTTTTAGTATTTCAAAGTGTGGCTTGTAGTACCAAAACCTCCAATTCAATATTATGTGCAAGTATTATAGTACCAAAAAGTAAAATTTATGTAGTTATGTATGTTGCTCTTGTTTGTAGAAATAATGGATAGAACTCATGAACTTATACATCAAACCACCAAAGGTAATAAAGACTCCGAGCTATATTATTATTGTTCCCCAGTGTACTTTAACAATGTTATTGAAGCACTAAAGGGTGAGATGAGCTTCAAATACGCTAAAGAAATAAAGAGAACTCCATTTTCAACATATATTAAAATGCCATAATTGACTAATAGTTTTACCAGAGTTGAAGCTCTATGGAGGAGATTTGATGCAAGGTTTTGTTTGTTTATCTTTAGTAATGATATTATACTTTCTTTTATTCAAAGGAGTTTTCTTCCAAAGTTTTCTATTATTTTAGGACTATAGCTTGTGGGGCAACCTATATATTTCAATTTAAAGATAGAGCTTGAAATGGTTATTTGAATGAAACAGTAAGAATGCTAGTAGAGTTGACATTTCAAAAAAGTGGAGAGAGTCGATAGAAAAATACAGTAAACAAGATATAGATATATTTTCAGTTGTATTATGTTTTCAACTAGTAACTATTCAACACCCAAAATTTCTTTTTCTATATGTGGACAGTTTATCTTCCATTGACCTTGATGCACGGGGGAGATGGTGCCTTTAATTTTTTGCATGATGAGGTTTTATTGCATCTAAGATGTGAAATAGGGCAAGATGCAAAAAAATAAACAATACTTTGATAGATGAAGTATTGACATGTAAGATGTCATTGTTACTATTAATATTGTTGATATTTATTATTGAATAGCTATAACATTTACATAATCCTTTTTTGAATGACAAGCTTGTGTTTATGAGCATGTACCTTATTGGGAATACATTCATTACATTCATGTTCATGATTCCTTTGATAGGATGAAAGCAAGATCCCCATAAAAGTTGCTGATGCAAAAGAAAAATTCAAAATGATTGCTAGAAATAAGGTAATAACTTATATTCTTTATCTTTGACATTCTAATAGTTTGATGTATATATGAAATTACAAATTAAGTTATAGAGTTTTATTTGAGAGGTTGTGCATATTTATTTGTTTCCTAGGCAGAAGAAATTATTGTTGCCAATATATCATGGAGCACCAACCATTGATGTTTATGGCTTGCAAGTGCTGTTGAATGAGAAAGAGAAAGAGAAACAATTACGAAAATAAAGAGTCTTCTCTATTGAGAAGAATTATTTGCTCTTGGAATTGAGGCCAACAAAGAAAAAGCGAAAGAGGAAGAGAAAGAGGCATATAAGAGGAAGAGGAAGTCAAGGTAAAGAAGAAAAACAAAGGTGAAGAAGAAGAAGAAGAAGAAGACGATATTGGTGATGGTAATGGTGGTGATGATAGTTGAATGCATCGTGATAGTCCTAATGATTGCATTATTGAGATATTTCATAATGATGATGGTGTAGTGGTTCTTAATAGCTCTAAAGCTAGAAAGAGTGATCTAGAGGCCTAAGGTAGTCTTAAACTAGGGGATATTCTAGGCTGGATGTGACCATCTCTTCTATTATTAGAGATATGCAAGAATGATGTAATGGGTAGACTATCATAATCCCCATTAACAGCCATTTTCACTAATCTCTCCTTGTCCTTGACGTGAATGAAAAAAAGTTCATACAAATGAACTCATCTTCTTCTCCCCAAACAAAATTAGCAACAAAAATTTTTGTAAGTTCGTTTATATTCATGATGCATTCATCAAAATATTTGAAGAACTGAATTTGTGAGCTTTTCTAAACATATTGAGTAAAAAATAACAAATACTTTTGCTAGCTAAATTTTTGACTAGATACCTCCAACATTCATTGGAGTATATTGTGGCACAAGATGAAATGCAAACATGTTTTAGTCACCAATAGGAAGGGAACCTAGAAATTGGACTTTATGGATGTCTTCAGGCAGAGTGTTTCACAAAAAACCTTAAGGAGTTTTGTGATTATGCAGAAAACTATTATGTGAATGCACATCAAGCTTATATTATTGCAATAGTTTTGACTGATGGGTATGGTTTATTGTGTTTCAATGATGAACAATAACACCTAGGTGGTTATTATTTGGATGATTTTTGTATTTTTATATAGACATTGAAGTGGATGTTTCAATATTTGAGAATTATACGGATGCAATTTATTATTTTAGTATTTGGATTATCAAAATGGATGGTGTTCATAATTTATGATGTAATTTGAAAATTTATTTATATTTATTATTGTTAGTATATATATTATAGGTTGCTAAATGTGCAGTATATTTTAAGATATAAATAGTATCCATATTTACATAACTAGTACAAATAATGCATAAAGTGACATTAAAAACTACTTTCATATGCTAAGAAAATGTTTTTGTACCATGCCAACATGCAAACAATTGTAAGATTAATAAATTCCATCATGATATTTGATTAAGTATTAAAAGGAGTCAAATTACTTATGCTTTCAAAAATGAAAAATTATGGTAAATGTGGATCTTTAATATATTACATTGGGGGATATGAATGAATTCGAAGTAGAAAATGGCTCTAACATAGCAATAAAATATGATGTTAAATTTAATTATCCTCGTCCTTATTTGACCATCATGACATGAATTCTTAGTTTTAAGATGGATGTAGTAATGTGACATTGTTTGTGCTACAACACTGATGTTAAATGATAATGATGTTATACACTAGTTTGAAAGAAAACATAAGTGATTGTATGTGAGTAGATGCCTTCCCAACTAATTGAACACATGCGTATCACCACCATTACTCTAATAAAAAATGATTTAATTATTTCAAATGGTCTTATATGTTATTTTCATCAATAGATTGAGGTTTAATAGCCCATAGGACAAGTGAGTGTAAACACTCTACTGCAATATTATATACTAGAAAAAACATATTGTATTGCAAAATCTCAAGAATGGCTAAAAATCCATTAAGCATCATTTTGGAAAATCAATAACCCGAGCTAAACTACCACGATCGACTAAACTTCAAAATCATACTAGATTCAAGAAATGGACATATGCCCTATATCAAAGTGCTCTGAATCCCATAGGGATCAATGCAGATCAAGAGACACATGATATGTTCCCTAATTAGGTTAAGAATCTCCTCATATCCTGTAGTCTCATGATGGCATCTATCAATTTCAAAAGTCTCATAAACACATGAAACATACCTTGCATAGCTGCTTGCAAGAGTTGTATAGAAAAATAAAGTATGAGAGGTTCATGTGGTTAAAGGAGATTTTTCAAGCTAGGATGGTTGAGGGGTCATGTGTGCTCAACTATAGTCTAAAGATGATCAAGCTTGTTAAGAAGCTCTTCAGCTTGGATGTGGTGATGGACAATGATCACTATGGAGATTTGATCCTCATATCCTTGCTAAGTTTATTTGATCAAAGCATTGATCAAAGTGAAGACAACCATGAAAAAGACAAACTTCTAATGATTGCTTTCTCTTCCTATTCTAAAGGCCCTAATGGCAAATAAAAAAGGGGTGATAAGAAAAAAAGTTTTTCTTCCAAGAGAAAACAAACATTTAAGGCATCTAGTGGAGTCAAGAAGACAATTAAGGATAATAAGGATGCAACTTATTTCTATTATAGCATATTAGGTCATTAAAAGCTCAAGTATAAGGAATGCCTTGTAACCCTAATATAGGGTGAGTTGTTTATTGAAGTGCACAAAAGGTCTACTTGCAACCAATACATACTACACCCTCCAATAGGTCTACTAAAGTTTATACTTTGTTAAAGTACATGAAGTCCATTTTTGATTTCATGACCTTAAGCTAATGACATGAATCTATATCCAACATAGCTTTCTCATAGATCTTTAGATCACTAACCATTTTCCCTATCTTATTAAGGAATCCAAACCTTTCAAGTTGCTTCTTAATTCGGTCCGATCTTCTAGGAAGTCATGTGCTAGGCTTAGGATGTTTTTTTGTCTCTATCGCTTAATGATCATCTTAAACTTCATCAAGTTCAAGAATAATGCATTTTGCTATTTAATAATAGAAACTCCTTTTCCAAAAAGGTGGTGTTCATCAAAACAAACACCTTTTGTTATAAGAGATCATAAAAGTAATAACCCAAAGACTCTTTTGGGTATCCCACAAATTTGCACAAGGTGGATCTCCCATCCAACTTGTCTCCTACTAATCTCTTGACATAGGTGGGAGACCACAAACTCTTAGACAAGAGTAAGAGGGTGCTTTGCCAAACCAAATCGCATGCAGTGTCTTTGGCACCAATTTTGAGGATACTATATTTAGTAGTCTTGCCACCATCTGTATGCATTGTGAAGCTCGTCATAGACCGTACCATGTTTAACAAATGTACAGTTTCTCCTTTTGGCTACTCCAATATATTAGGTGTGCCAAGTGGAGTCCACTGTGAGAGAATCTTTTTCTCTCTTAGGTAATCTAAGAATTCAATACTTAAGTATTCACTTCCTTGATCTGATCAAAGAGTTTTGATACTAAGTTCTAATTGCTTTTCTATTTCATTTTTATACTCTTTGAACTTTTCAAAGGCTTCGAACTTGTATTCCAGAAGATACACTTGTCCGAATCTAGTGAAATCATTTGTGAAGGTAATCAAGTTAGAATGGTCTTCTCTTATATTAACTCTTAGTGGACCACATACGTCTATACAGATCAAATCCAAAGGACTTATGGATTGCTTTGTTTGTCCTATGACAGGAGCTTTAGTCATTTTTCCATTTAAACAAGACTCATAAGTAGGTAGATCCTCTAATCCACCAACATTTGGTGATTTGAGGGCTACTGACTTGTTTATTCTATTTTTAGAAACACGTCCAAGTGTAGCATGCCAAAGGTATGCATTTTCTTAATTATCTATTTTTTTTATTTTCATGAATGTGCATTAATGGTGGTGGAGAATCTAAAATATATAATCCTTCATACATTGTACCAATTGCATCTAGGTGAAGTCACATATAGCCATATGATCCAATTACAAAGCATTAAAAATGCAAAATAACTAGGCTGCATATGATAACAAGGATCAAAACATGCCATTGATTCAGATTTTGTATGAGGATTACCTTGTTTTCTAAAAAACAAAGGAAGCTAGAAGAAATACTTCAACTCCTTGAGACTGCCTTCCAGTAGTGCAGCAGAGTACCAACAAGATTTCACCAACTAGACAATTTTTGTTTGAGCTAAAAATTTAATGAGAACTTCTCAAAACCTTGATGGATCTACATTCCAAGCTCAATCAGAACTTAGAAAGGTCCCCCAGGACTACCTTTAAGTTGCTGCCAGAAACTGGATCTCCAAAAGGCTAGTAGTCCAATTATCTTGCCTCTAATGTTAAAATCCACACACCAATGCAACAACCAATTCTTCTCAATATTAGATAGAGAAGATGTTCAC
>JACGDI010005329.1:0-13958 GCA_014898725.1 Jacaranda copaia | reverse complement strand
TGATTTGTAGGTAAGAGAAGAAGAAAAGTGAAGTTTCAACATATGAGGCAACACTTGCAATTGAAGGGAAAATGAGAGAGTCTAATTCTAGCTTGCAAATCACACATTCAATGAATGTGGTCACCTATCTCTCTACATCTATATATAGAGGGAGGATAACATGATGCCAAGGTGGCATCACACCTTCCTCAAGGTGACTGCTAGCTTGGCATTGCAAGTTAGCATGTGAAATTGAATTTTGTGGGCATTTGATTTCATTTGGAGTCTTCATTTCACCTCATGAAAACTTCTAATGCCACATCAAATGAATTTTTTCAATTGAATTTTTCCTCCAAAATTAATTCTCCATTTTAATTAAATTAAACTCATTTAATTTAATTAATTACCTTAGCTTAACTCTTTAAGTCAATTAGCTTAACTTTTTAAGCTAACAGTTCTTAATTTAACATCTTAGGTTAACTTGACCAATTGATGGTTATGTGGCACCAAGTAATTAACTTCTTAATTAATTGGTCTAATTTAACTCTTTAAATTAATTAGATCAATTTAACTCCTTAAATTGAACAAGCCATAATGACCACGACTTGTGTCAATTAGTCAACCTCCAAATCAGTCAAGTAGGAACATTTCTTACCCCTTAGAAAATTCCCCTTCATTGCCTAGGATATGCAATTAGCTTTTGTGTATGACCTATTAGGTTCTATCATTTACTGAATATGAGCTCACAACTTTTTGTGACTTTAGAATATCTAATATTCATATAAGTTTAAACTCATTTAAACTTATCGACTTAATTCAATCAATCTCCATTAATTGAAGAGTACTCAATCTCCATGATCAATGTCCAATCTCAAGCCCATGGATCCCAATTAATTGGTCAAAATGAATGCTTTTGGAGAACCATTCTTCTCTATGCATACCATGCAAATACATTCATTCCATCTCCTATCTCCCAAACGAGACCTAGGGCAAAATATTTGTCTGCTCTCTAATAACCTCAATTATGTGTCTTTATTCAAATGTTTGAATCCATTTTATGACCTCATCTTTCGAAAACTCCTTCTTCAAATTATCATACTACCTTGTGCAAGGATTTCTTAGAATCGATCATTATAGAATACGCAGGAGATGTAATCACCCTTCACAATGAAAAGGAGTCAGATCCCATCTTGGATCTCACAAACCTCTATGTCTAAGTAGCTCATGCCCAATCACCACTTGAACGACCCACTACATGGCTAGGAAAGAGTCAAAGCATGAGGACTTAAACATAAGATTACCATGGATCCTCAGGTTAAAGGACTAATTATATGTACCCGCATCAGCTAAAGAACTTTGCCATTCCTGACTTACCACTACAACTATCTAGTGGATTCTTCGGGTGGGCCTTCAATACCTTGTTTCTTAACAAACACCCACTAACATGTACCCATATTTCATATGGCATTGCTCATGAAACATATCCAACTCTTTAGATTTATGCATTGTTAGTGCAAGTTTATCCAGATTTTAGATGCACTATCTCTTAAGATCTTATGATTTGGAAGATTTAAGATTACGGCCTTACAAGACTTATTTCATAATGTACCACCCAGTCTATAACCAAGTCTCGTAGTTGTGTTTGATCTAATGGCATCAACCAAATGCCAGTGAAGTAAATATAAGTATAAGATAAAGATGGCCATTTGATGAATATCATTCAATTAAGATTGTATCATAAGTGAAAGAGTTTACAATGCCAATCTAATTGGCTTACGGGGTACTAGTCTAACACTAGGCACATAGTAACAAGGATTTAATACAAACTTTAGAATCCCTTAAGTTTAGCTTAACTTACACCTTCAACTTTAGTCAAAGCTCTTTGCTCCTTTGCCAAGGTGATGGATTAGATCCCCATCACTAAGATTTATTCTTCTTTCCATCCTTTACAACACATTACAAAGATGAGAATCACATATAGTATCAACATTAGGAGTTGATGGGGATGTTATGACCTTTAAGGCTAGACTAGTGGTAAAAGGTTATAGTTAAAGACCCAGTATTGACTTCAGGGAATTTATTTTCACCAGTTACTATGCCTCAGTCCATAAGTATTATGCTTGCCATAGCTGCTTACTATGATTATGAAATTTGGCAAATAGATTTAATAATCACCTTTTTCAATAGAAACATTGATGAGGAAATCTATATGGGGCAACCACAAGGTTTTACATCTAAAAGGTATAAGCAAAAGGTTTGCAAAGTTCAAAGGTCCATTCATGGACTAAAGCAAGCATCATGAAGTTGGAACATAAGTTTTGATAAGATGATCAAATCATTTGACTTTATCAAAAATGTGTATAAATCATGTATGTATAAAAAGGTTAGTGGGAGTTCGATACAGTTTATTGTACTTTATATTGATGACATCCTTTTCATTAGAAATGAGAAAAAGACATTAGAGAATACTAAAGTATGATAATCTTCACAATTCTGCATGGATGATTTGAGAGAAGCATCATTCGCATTGGGAATACAAATCTATAGAGATAGATCAAAGAGGATGTTAGGGCTCTCTTAATTAATGTACATTGACAAGATACTAAAGAGATTTAGTATGAAAGAATCCAAGAAAAGATACCTCCTAATGGAATATGGCATTCATCTTCCAAGTCTTTGGTCCCAAATATGGAGATGATAGAAAACGAATGTCTTGTATACTTTATGCATTCGCCTTGGGAATCATAATGTATGTTGTTCATTATACGAGATCAAATGAAGCTTAAGTTCTAAGTGTTACAAGTCACAACCAATCCAATCTTGGTAAAAGTTACTAAAAAGCTATGAAAACAATCCTTAAGAAGAACTAAGGATTTGTTCCTAGTATACATTAACAAAGAGTTAAAACTTGAAGGATTTTTCAATTCTAGTTTTCGATCCAATAAAGATGTCCTCAAATTCACTTCTAGATTCATATTTTATCTTAATAGTAGTGCAATAAGTTAGAAGAGTTCCAAATATGACACTATGTCTAATTCAACTACTAAGGTAGAATGCATTGCAGTGTCGGACTCTGCAAAGGAAGGTGTTTGGATGAAAATTTTCATCTAAAAGTTGAATGTTGCCCCTAGCATGCAAGAGCCAGTAGTTATCTATTAAGACAATAAAGGAGCTAATACGCAAGTAATGAATCCAATATTTCATCAACCAAATACAAGTAAATGCATTCTTATTTGATCCATGAGATCACTAATAGAGGCAACATTTGAGTGGATAAAGTTACCTTGAAAGAGAATATTCCACTGGTTAAACCTCTAAAGCAAAAAGGGTCTTTGAGATATCTTGAGAAAATGAGCTTGAAGGTCATGGAGAATTGGCTTTAGGGTGAGTGGGAGATTGTTGCCCTACAAGCCAATTAGATTAGCATGTAAAACTACTCCACTTGTGATACAGTCTTAATTGAATGATATTCAATAAATTAGCCATCTTTATTTTATGCATTTATGATTTCTTCACATGCATTTGTTTGAAGCTCTTAAATTATACAAGATTGGGGGACTTGGTCCCACATATGATGGTGATCATAAAACAAGTCTCTATAGTCATTGATTTTAAAATATTCCAAGTCATAGAATTTTATAAGATATGACATCTAAGATTCTAATAGACTTACACTAATGATGTATACTCTAAGGAGTTGGATTTGCCTCATTTCATGAATAATCTTTATTAAACATGAATACATGTTAGTGGGTGCTTGTTAGAAAATAAATTCATTGAAAACTCACTTAAAGAAACAACAAGGTAGCTGTAGTGGCACATTCGCAGTGGTAGACTCTCTAGCTTATGATAGTACATATAACTAGTCCTTTGACTAGAGGTTCTATAGTAACCTTGTATTATACCCTTATGCTTTGATTTGCTCTAACCACGTAGTGGGTTGCCTAGGGCTTAGTTTAAGCACAAGCTACCTAAGTATAGAGATTGGTGAGTCCCAATATGGGATCCATTTTGCCTATTTGCAAAGAACGGGTTGATTTTCTATGTATTCTAAGATGATTGATTACAAAAAATCCTTACACAAGGAGATATGACAATTTGAAGGAAGAGTTTTTCAAAGTTGAGGTCATAATGAGGAATTGAATGTAAAGAATCAATACATAGTTATCGAGGCTATTAAAGAGTCGGGGAAATATCTTGTCCTAAGCCTCTTTTGGGAGATAGAAAATGAAAGAACCATATTTGCATGTCAATCATAAATGGGAATGGTTCACCCTCCACTAATTCATCCAATTGGTGGGGTTCCATAGGTTTGTACTAGACATCAACAATGAATATTGTGTACTCTTCAATTAAAAGAAATTAATTGATAGAGTGATTAGTTTAAAAAAATTTAGATTAATCAGAATATTTGATATTCAATAAATCACAAAGAACTTTGAGCCCATGTCTAATTAATTGATAAACCTAAAGGGTCACACATAAAAGTCTAGAACACTCACTTGATTGGAGAAATTATCTAATAAGTTAGATAATTAAAATAATTAAGAGAGAGATAGAAAGTTGACTAATTATTAATTGATCACTATGGTTTGATTAATTTAAGTATTAAATTAATCAAAATAATTTAAAGATTTAAATTAGACCAACAAAATTAACGAGTTAATTTAATTGGTGCCATGTGGCAATTTAATTAGTCAAGTCAACATAAAGAGTTAAGTTGATTTAATTAACTTACATAGTTAAGTTAATCTAATTAAATTAAGGAGTTAATTTAATTAGTAGGAGAATATAATTTTGGAGGGAAAATTAAATGGAAGAATCCATTTTATAATTAGCGACTTGGTATTTTAATTTGAAAAATTAAAATCCAACTTGACTAGAAAATTAGCATCCAAGTTGGCATAGTGAGGAGTGTGTGATGAAAGCTTCCAAGAGCTTCCACTTCACACTATATATACTCCCCACACACCTTATATGGCTGGCCAATTATGCTCATTTTAAATTTTCCATTTTGCCCTCGAATTGTGGTGATCCCATGTGTTGAGAGAAACCAACGCACTAGATTCTCTCTAACTATCTTCTCTCTCCTCAACTTCCTCAAACATTTTCTCCCATCTTCTTCCTTCTTCCTAATCAATTTTCTAGCAAATAAAGTGAGGATTAAGAGTGCATCTAGGTGTGTGGATTACCCTTAAAGGCACAATATGTGGTGTGCTTTGAGTTAGTGACTAAAGACGATTTTTGGCGTTTTGGCTTGACTGGAATTTTGGAAGCTTTGTCCCTATTTTGTGGCCTCTTCTTCTTCATCTTGAAGGAATTTTAGATAGCAAGAGTTGCTGGAATTGATGACCATAGGTGTGCAATAGCAGATCCTTGGAGAAAAAGGCATTGATCTTGCTTGGAAGGAGTTCCATCGAAAGATCTAGCTAGTAAGCTTTGAATCTCTAATTTAAGGTAATATTCTCTAGCTATTAAATCAACTATTATGGCTTGAAATTAGATCCTTGGGTTGAGGATGAGTAAGTTAATTTTTGCAATTATTTGGATCCTTGCACCTCATCTTCTTTCATTCTCAACTAAAGGGACACGTGCGTATAGCCACCACTATTCGAATAAAGCATAATTTAACTCTCCTAGTCTTTATTTGACTACTATGACATAATTTCTTAGTCCTAGGGTGGATATAGTTATGGGAGTACTTGTGCTACTATATTGATATTAAAATGATACATTTATCACCTCTAATGATGCCTTGCACTAGTTTAAAGGAGAACATAAATAGTAGTGTGAGTAGATGTTTTCCTAAGTAATTTGAACACATGCGCATCACTACCATTACTCGAATAAAACATGATTTAATTATTTTAGATAGTCTCATATGTTGTTGTCATCAATAAATTGAGGTTAATTAGTCATACATTGAGTATAAAAATACTCTGTTGTAGTACCAAATATTAGAAAAAATGCATTGTATTTCTATAATCAAGTACTAAATTTGACAAATAAATTATTATTTTTGTGAAATACAATATAATTTTCAATACATTTGAAATTATGTTAAATTTAATTATTTAAGTCGTTGTTTGAGCATCATGAAATGATTTCTTAGTTCTAGGATAAATAGTCATGAAACTTTGTTTGTCCCACAATGTTGATATCAAATTATACATTTACCACCTATAATGATGACTCACGTGGTTTGAAAGAGAACATAAGTGGTTCTTTGTAAGTAGATGTCTCTTCCCAATCATTTAAAACTTGTGTGCCCCCACCATTACTTGAATAAAATAATTTTTCATTATTTTAGATTATTTTCACTAATAAATTAAGGTACATTATGCTATACGACAATTGCGCATTAAAACACTTTGTTACAGTACTATATTTTTAAGATGAAGCATTTTTTTTAGATATAAAGTTAAATAAATAAAGTATTTATTTTGCTTCAACGAGGTATTCTCTTTTGATTTGCAATATTAGTTCTACAAATCTTAAAAATAGCTCAATTTAAGTATTTTAAACCTTGTTATTGGTATAGCCATGAAACTCTATTTTTCCCTATGATGTTGACGTCCAAATGAAATATTTTACCATCAATATTGGCGTTTTACACTAGTTGTTGGGTTTCCACCATTTGAACACATGCTTATCCCAACCATTAAATGAATAAAATATGGTATCATTATTTTTGGATGGTCATATATGTTGTTTCACTGATAAATTTAGAAAAATTAGATCGTGTGACTAATAAACATAGAATCACTGAGATGCAATAGTAGATACTAAATTTAAGGTATTAAGCCTTTGAAGTCGAGTATGAACGTACAAAAATGAAGTACTACTTTGTTGAAATGAGATATTATCGTTTTAACAAAATGACAAATAAATCTAGACAACAACTGAAAATAGTAGCCATTCATGATTCTTTCCCATACTAAACCCTAAAACCTTAAACCATTTAAACACATGTATATTTCAACTATTATTTGAAGAATACATAATTTATTATTTTTGAATGATCTTATTTGTTGTTCTATCAATAAATTGAAGTAAATTAGGACATACTAAGCTTGTCAATAAGTAACCTATTACTCTAAACGAGTCCAAACAGAAACTAACATGCCTATATCCAGGCCTTACAATATTTGCTAGAGTGAGACCCATACCTAGACCCACTAAAATTAAAAGAATGGATATTGGTTGGGCTTATACCGTACGCCCTAAATCCTAATATACAAATATAACCAATTAACTCAAAAATTATCAATACTAAAATTATGTGTATAATTCTAGTGATAAAAATATTTATTAATTTTATAATGATACTATATTTTTCACTAATGCGTATATTTTCTCCAGTATACCACATGACATAATATTATTTAAAAAAACAGGAAGAACAAAATTAAAGTAAAGAAAAAATATAGTTGGAGGATAAAACAAAGAGAAAAATATAATATGTGAAATAGTAGAGACAAAAGAAAGCACTTTTTTTTTTCTTATTTTTATTTTTGTTTGATTAGTATTCAAAAAATTAAATGTATAATTAAATTAAATATATAACTAAATTAAATTTGCAAAATCCTTAGGTTTATTACTATAAGGAATTTGAAGATTTTTCACACTGAAGAAAACTAGCTTTGATTTTTTATTTTTAACGTACGGCTGGAGTTTGTATTTAGGCTTTGCTAGACCCAATTAATGCAAAATGCATGGCCATATTTTGAATTTTAACCTTGATTGACCCATTCAAAAGTAAAGGACTAAGAGATGATTGCAAATTTAATTTTTCATTTTTATTATTTGTTGTTTCTAATAAGGTAGACCCATCACAGACCCTATGAGTTTTGAGCTTGATAGGATAGGGTAAAGAACACGGTCTTTATTATTTGGGTATCTTAGGATATAGACTCAATGGATAGTGAGTTGATTAAGGTAAAGTAGAGTACATAATTTTATTATTTGGATATTTTAAGGGTATAGGTTGAGTAGAAAAATACCTTCCCATTGATGTCTCATTTTATAGAACTTTCAAAAGTTTGTCTGATTAGAACTCTTGTTTCTTTTAGATTTAATGTTGTCTCTCGAGGTATTAAATTTGAGGAGTCAACTATTACACTATTACTGAATTTTTATGTTTTTATTAAAGATTGATATTAATATTGAGTTTATTTAAGCTGGAGTTTTCTCATAATCTTAATATGGTTTCACCTCAATTGCTTATGAAATAAAGCTTTTTGCTATTCGTTAAAATTTTTAAACCATGACATGGACCATGGTATGTTACCACTTTCAATTGGATCTGTCAAAGATTTGTTAATTTTCCCACATAAAAAGTTGCCTGTGCATTGGCACTATGTTAGTGATGAACACGAACTTAGTTACTTACACATATAAAATCCACGCTATTTGCCCCTCAAACCTTCAATTTGAACTCTGGACTAGTGCGTAGATGGTCATTTTTGTGTTTTCTGCAAGTCATCTCAGAAAATTATTAATCAGTTAATGAGTTTTATGCCCAACATCTTAGAAATGTTGGTTGGTCGTATGGTGTAGCTGCTCTATTCTTGAAAAAAAATTTCGTCAAAATGGCAAATAACTAGCCCACGCAAAATGTGCCAATCTGCTTCTGAATTTTTCCTATTGTGTGGTAATTCAGCGGATGAAACATGGCTCTTCACGAGTCTACTCAAATTTTAATTCAGCGGATGAAACATGGCTCTTCAGCGGATCAAATTTCCTATTGTGAGAATTTAATTTCTCACCTTACAACGCAGTTTTGGCAATTACGAAGTTCAAGTTTACCAGTTTTTTAACTCAATGATGCCCAGCAATTAGGTATCCTAACCTAACGAACTTAAAGAGCAGTAATCGATTATGCTCATGAAGCAAAGAAATTATATAATCTTTGTTTTCGTTTAGAAAAACATTGAAATGGTATTAAATAGAATTTAGAGAAGGGCCTGAGAAAGTCCATCAATCGCACCTATCTCATTTTGATGAATAGAAAAAGCTTTCTTTTCTTTGCAAGAAAATGCACACAAATAGCAGCAGTACGCCGGATGTGAACAAAATCTATAGAACTAGCATCCAAAGTAATGGGAGCAATGGAAGAAAACATCTCTGTTTCTGCCTTGAGTGCTTGAATAACACGAGGACAATCTCCTCTATCAAAACGTTTGGCCACTCAAAGCTGTCGCATAACTCACAAGCTTCCTTCATAGCTAGTGCTTTGGCAACTTCCGGCACAACCGGCACATTTAGAACTTTGGACAACTAGGCCAAACAGTTTCCTTTGGGATCAAGTACCACAACCCCAATACCAGTAGAATGTGACGCGTTGAAATACGCAGCATCGATATTGACCTTTATTTGTCCCTCTAACGGTGGCGTCCAAATAGAATCTCTATGAAAATGTGCAACAGGCAAAGTAGTCCGGTTAGCAATATTAAAGGATTCAAATTATGATCGAGCAAAGGAAGCAGCCTCCTAAGAGACCAACTTCCATCACTATATTTAGCCTTATTTCTCCCATACCACAAACTCCAACAAAGAACCAAAAAATACCCAAAATTGTCAACCTCAAAACTATTATTCAAGTGTCCCAAACATTCGAAAACTAAAGCCACCAAAGAGAGCAAATGTTCGACAAAGCCTACACCTACTGGGCAAAACATTCAAGTTGTCTCTTTCACCCTAAACCTGTGCTTGAGTTTCCTCATACCGTAGCAAGGTTGCGTTGGCATATCGAGACAGCCACATGATTTGCCGACCAAACAGAGAAACTCCTAATTTAATATAATGCCAAACGAGCTTGTCTCATTTGTATGACTGCCGAGTGGTATTGCCATGATTGTGTTATTCTCTGGCTCTAGAAAAATTGAATCGATAAGATTCATATTCCACAATCCTAAATTTGTGTCAATTAATTGAGAAATAGTGGCATCAATGGGTAGGAAATGCGGAGGAGAAAAAACTCGTAATTAAGACTCACTAGGCAACTATTTATCCATCCAAATTTGAACTCGTAATCCATTTCCAATCCTCTATCTAAGTCCCCCCCTAAGCAGTTGTAATGATACATACCCATATACAGTTCTAGGAGAAAAAAACCTTAGAACCCTGAGATCCATGAACGACCTGAGGATAATATTTTGCTTTAAACATTTTGAAAAATAAAGGATTCAATTCAGTGAGGAGCCTCCACCCTTGCTTAGCCAATAGAGCATTGTTAAATTGCCTCAAATCTCTGAATCCTATACTAACCTTTTCTTACAGCAACCAAGATCTTCCCATTTTGGCTAATGAATTTTTTTGGATCCTCTATTTCCCCCACCAAATCACCTCCATCATTGACTCAATATCATGAATAAGCCCCTCTAGTAACTTAAAACAACCCATTGCGTAAGTAGGGACAGCTTGAAAAAGTGATTTAAGTAAAAAAAAAAATATTCCCACTATCGATAATGACTTCGTTGGGCAGCTGCTAACTCTCTTCCAAACATCTCACGGATATAAGTAAACATCTCTTTTTTTGACTTGCCAATGATAGCAGGTAAACTAAGAACTTATCATGCTTGTTCACCATCCTCATTCCCAAAATATCCTCAATAAAGCTTTGCTCATGTGTAGGGGTACTTTTACTAATCACCACTGATGATTTATCCAAGTTCGCTTGCTAATTCAGGCGTGTTCAAATGTATGGAGAATCTATGGAATACAGCCTCCCGCATTTACTGTTGCTTGGCAAAATACCAATGTGTCATCCGCAAACAAAAGATGTGATACTCTAGGTGCTTGGTGACATAGATATCCCTTGAAGTATTCTTTCTTCCTCTTTTTCCTGATCAAAGGAGCTAAGAGCCTTTGTGCAGAATAAGAATAAGTAAAGAGATAATGGATCCCCTTGACGTAAGCCTTAAGTCGAGTGGAAATATCCAAATTGTTTCCATTTATTACAACAGAAGATGACACTGCCTCCACACATGTCTTTAGCAGTTTAAACAAACTTGTCTGCAAAACCCAAGTTACACAACATACAGCGCAAGAATACCCACTCAACCTTGTCATACGCTTTGCTCATATCGGGTTTAAGAGCTATACTCCTGGTTTTCCCTTGCTTCTTCCTTTTTAGATAATGATTGATTTCAAATGCCACCAAAATATTTTCCATAATGAAGTGAGATGGAATAGATGTAGACTGAGTTTCTGCCACAATAGAGTCCATGAATGGCTTTAAACGATTAACAATCACTTCTGACGTAATTTTATAAATAACATTACACAAATTGATAAGCCTGAATTGTGTCGCATTATCTGGCTTTGATGTTTTAGGAATCGATATGAGATGTGAATAATTAAACTTAGCATTAAAAAAAAAAAAACCATCATTTAGGAAATTAAGAACAAAAGAGATAACATCCTCTCCAAAAATGTCCCAAAACTTCTGATAGAATATGGCTGATATCCCATCCGGACCTAGAGATTTCAAAGGACTCATCTAGAATAATGCATGTGTAACTTCCTCCTCTGTGAATGATTCCACTAATTTTGCATTCACTAGAGCAGCTAACTTCATCTCCACACAGTCAAGAGCGAAATTTAAATCTTTTGCTGAGGGCAATTCAACTGATACAACTCCGAATGTAGCTAAGCACAAAACTTACAATTTTCTCTCTCGATTTGCACCATTGCCTAACTTTATTTCTCAAACCAGAATCCAGCTATTTCTATACATGCTTGTGGCTTTGGAATGAAAAAAACATGTATTTTGATCTCCATCTTCCATCCAATGCATTTTTGCCCGTAGTTACAACATTAGAGATTCACGATCCACCAAAGCTTCCAATTCCCTGCGAAGACACTAGATTTGGTTCTTAGTATTTGCATTTAACATTTCTCTAGACAACACTTGAATTTGTTCTCGAAGCACACAAATACGATGTTTCATGGAACAAGTTCCAATCTTCTACCACTTGAGAAATCCAACTCTACATTTTTTAATCGCATCACCAACATCATGCCTCGCGCCGTCATATCTTGCTAAAGGTCAAGCTTGTGCCACCACATTACTGCAATCAGGTTCTTTAACCCACCATGATTCAAATTTAAACTTACGCCTTACCAAATGGTGAAGAATAAGCTGGACAGTGTCAAAATCCACAAAAATAGGGAACATGGTCCGAATTTATACCAGTTAGATGCGCCACCTAATGGTAGTGAAACAGCTGTAACCATTCTGATGAGGTATAAACTCTATCCAATCATTCACGAAGTTTAAATAGTTCTTTGCCATTGTTACACCAAGTATAAGGACAATCTTGGAAGCCGAATCATGTAAATCAACTTTTGTAAGAACATCCCAAAAATTCTAATTCTAGATTGGCTAATACACGTATTCCTCTTTTTTTCAGAGGTACACAAAACTTCATCAAAATCCCCAATGCACACCCAAGGCTATAAAGTAAAGAGCCTTAATTGACACAAAAGATTCTAAGTGACAGACCGATATCTAGCGTCTGGTTCCCCATAAATACCAGTACGTTTGAAAGTATTGAATTCCATATCTCCTAAAAATGAAATATCAATAAGATCCATTTAGCAACTATGCAGAACAACATTGATCTCTTTCCGCCACCAAAGAGCTAGACCACCCGAATGACCATGGGCATTCATACAAATACCAGCCAAATTGAATTTATCCCTAATCTTCTCTAAAGCTCTAGTTTGTAGTTTAACCTCAGAGAGAAAGATCAATTGGGCTTGATTCTAACTAATTATATCGCCCAATTCTCGAACTATCCAAGGATTCCCCAAGCGGTTCTAACTTAGGTTGATCATGGCGATCGGTGGGACTGTGAAGCAGTCGTCACCATTGATGATACACTGTCACCATCATCCTGATGCATTTCACAATAAACTTTGGGCAATTTTTAACTTCTTCTTCAACTTAAACCCAACTACGATGTTTCTTTCTTTCTTGAAATAGAAATTCTGCACCTATCCAACAAATGTGAAGAAACTCAACCTCGCTCTCCATTACGAGTTTAAGAGGTTGCCTCAGAAGAAATTATAAGAGGAATCTTAACAAATTCCTTGGCAAAATCGTCAATGGCATCACTAATTAAATTGATATTATTTAATTCAGAAGGAAGAGGACTTGTACCTGATGGAATTCGGTTGCCATTGATAGAAGTAGTTAAATTACTTATATCCTTCAATGGTCCATGAATTATCTTTCCAGTTAGCCCAGCCAATCCTATGATATATGACATAGGCTAGTAAAGCATCGAGTGAGTTTGGGCCTTTTCATGAAAAAATTGGTATAATAGCCCAATATCTTCTCCTAGTAACCCAACACCCAAAGGGCTAGCATCCATTTTGTAACAAGAATTATGATGCCCCGGAGAAAATGGGGTTAAATTTGGAGAGAGGGCATCCACACTGGGAAGCTTTTTTTTGCCTTAGTCAATGCACATTTGTGTATTAATATCAATACTATCAATATTGTTACCTTCAGACAACCCTATATCTGAACATGATTCATCACCTTAGCCTCCGGTATCAGCCGTAGGATGAATATTTGAGACTACCAATTGCCCAAATAGACCAGACATTGCCCCATGGAGGCTTGATGCATTTGCATAAAGCCAAGACCCATTCTGGAGACTATTATGTGATGGAGAAGTAGCATCATACTGAATGTCACAGTCTCTGAATACATAGCCTAATAACCCACACATATAGCAGAAATTTGGGAGACATTCATACTTAAAATTGAGAGCAAAATGCTAACATGTACCTACCATAATTTTCAGCACACGAAATAACGGTTTCAATATGTTAGTGCAAACTTCTATTCAAAGAAAATCATATCAAATTTCCTAAGAGAATTTCATATTAATATCTTGGAAAAAACCAATGCGGTTACCAATTGATATGGGATAGCCCAACAGGCCCAACAGGCCCCCTTTACA
>JACGDI010005328.1:234758-251262 GCA_014898725.1 Jacaranda copaia | reverse complement strand
TAATTGATGAAGACATATGACATATCTATAATTGTGAATTACATATATTTAAAACAATTGGTGTTTATTTATATTGTGAAATAAAGTTCTTTTTTAAATAGTCAGCTAGGTAGGGCGTCTCCCTTTATGTGTCAAAGAAAAGAAGAGAATTCTTTTTTCAAAAAAGGTGGAGAGTCTCTCTCCAAATGCAAAAGAGAGAAGAGAGACGAATTTGGTTTTGGCCATCAACGACTGAAGCAGAAAAAATAATTAAATAACGCGACCCGGTTCCGTGTGCAACTAAGTGTATTCCCTCTGTCTAGCCTTTGGCAGAAGTCCATGTCAAAGCACCCATGTTTTGAAAATTTAATTGGATCGGTCGTTGGGATTGTTGATCAAAAGTAGATTCAATTCAATTGAAGTATAAAAATTGATGATGATCAAAATTAATTAAAAATTAGTTAAATTAATATTAATTTGATCGATTTTTTATTAGTTCACTTATTTTTTTTGGAAAATTTAAAAATTAATTTTTAAAAAAAATGCAAAATGTAAGAAAGAAAAGAGGAATTATGAGTTGAAAGATGATGATTAAAGATTTTGGATATGTAATTTTTTGAAACATAAATTCATTTTCTTAAAATTTAATGAACTGGTAGTTATATGTAAATGCTTATGTTTAATTTGTTGTTGTTTTTGTTTAATCTCTCTTAAATTATGTTGAATATTTAGTATTGAAGAATTTATTTTTACTTGAATTTAAAACATGAAATGAATTATTACTTAAATTAATTTGGAACATTATTTTTTATTTTTTTATTTATAGTTGACTAATTGTGAAATGGGATTTTTTTTCAAAAAAACTTAATTAAAAATAAGTTGAAATTTTTTTTCAAATAATATTCTTTCTATATCATTGGAAGTTTTATTTTTCGTTAATATTAAAATATTATATATATTTGTAAAATTAAATATAATTATTACGTCATTATAATGTCATACCAATTGAACCAGTGGTCCAACTGGTTGAACCGATTGAACTAATAGTCAGTAATATCGTCGTTTCTTTGTTTAGTTCGATTTTAAAAACATTGTAAAGAATTTTTAATTTAAATTTTCTGTTTTAATGAATGTGTTGGTATAATGCATTATAAATAAATATTAATTGTACTATTTTTTTAAAATATTGGATATATTTTTATTCTTTTATAATTAAGTTGAAATATCATTAATGCATAGCAAAAGAAGGTTTGACGAAAGGGAGACCCCCATCACAAAATATAGTAGCAGGCAATTGTTCCAAATAAATGGCAAGAGGACCATGCTTCAAACTCAGCCCACCAAGATTCTGGGCTGTAAAATTTACTAACATAGCATGTGCTCGAATATCTACTTTGGCCATCAAAAACAAAGCCTTCTAGTTTTCATCAATCAACGTTCTGTTCGTCCAGTCTAGAGTAGTACTATATATGGTACATAATCACCATCCATGTTTGGAGGTTGTGTGTTTCAAATATAGTTTGAATATACTTCTATTAATTCACAAGTTTACATGTATCAAGTAGAGTATTTTGGATCCTTTATTTCATTTCGTATTTCATCTCTTATTTTAATGTGATGTATATATGCCAAGTATATCTGCTTCTCAATTAATTATTTTTACAAGGTAATATTTATACACGTATAATATATTCATGCAATAGAATAGAGGATGAAACATAAATTGAAATAACAGCATGGCAAAGAACTTTCCTAGTTTGTGCATGCAAGATTGAACCATTTTCATTTTTCACCATCTTTGGAAGGTACATCCATATTGATTTTAAAAATAGAATACATCAATTTTTTTGAAAAGAAACCGAATTGATCATTAACGTTTAACTTTTTATTTAAATGAATAGAGAGTATAAAGGACTTTTTCTCACATACACCTCATGTATCATGTAATTATTTTAGCAATCAAAGAACATACTATGCTTGTAGCGTTGTAAACCATGAATGACTCAGACATGCGCACAACATTCTGAATATAATTAAAAGAGCCAGGAAATAAAACCTTAGTGAATATAAACCAAAATTCAAAACTTAATTAAATATCAGGAAAAGATCAATGCTACTCCCTTTTTGCTTGGAACAATGAATAAAACACCATCTTAGTACAATCAAAGAATCACTTCCCCTTTCAACCTAATCAGGTTGCTTCTTATTTCGGAGCGCACAAACCGGGGAAGGAAGGGGAAAAAAATATATGAGTCAACAAAAAAGAAGGAATTAAACTTAGTCATCATCAATGGTGGTCTGGAAAAGACTTGATATGTATAATTTCTTAGAACCTCGGGAGTCTGCATTCCTTAGGACGCCCCTGGGGAAACCTCTTAGCATCATTGCAATAGTTGTAGATCATATACTTCTCTTGGACCCACCGAATTCTGTTTCTTCCAATGGCATCTAATCCCTGGGTTTGCCATGCCTGGCTGTTTGCTCCATTACAGGAATTCCATGATCCACTCACAATACAGGCATTAACGTTGTAATTCTGGTAAGTGGCTGTAAAAGGAGCGTTTGTCCAATTGGTCTTCACTCTCCCGCCCTGCGTTGCCCAGTCATCGGCGTCCCATAAGCTGGCGTACATTTTCATTGGCTGGCTGGTCGGGAATGGAACTCCGTATGCAACGTAGTTGTTGAAAACCCTAATTGGGATGTTGTCCACCATGAAGCTGCATGCATTAGAAACTGGTCATTTCAGGATTTACTCGCTATCCATGTCAAGTTATTATATAAACTAAGCTAATTAATGCTGTAAGAGAATTAATTAACATGATTTTAGAGATTGTATGAGATATGGTTTCAAGAATATTACTGGAACTTTTGAGACTGGAGAAGAGATTTCTACAAGAGAATAGGGTTAACTGATAGATAGATTGAAATATATATATATATATATATTGCTCATAATTAAAGGATATATAGGCGAAATTGCATTTTTCATCTGCCAATTTTGTCCGTTTTGTAATTTCCTCTTATAACTTATAAAATTATAATTAATTTTAGTCCTGTGTATATGAAAAACTCAGCACTTTTAGCCCAATTTCTATGGAAATCTCAAAAAATGACCAGAAATCTCATTTGGCCGTAATAAAGCAAAAATTGGCGTGTGGACAAGGCAAACGTCACCAAATTAGAGTATCCATTTCAGAGTGCCAAATCAGTTTTTTCAATCATTTTTTGGAACTTCAATGAAAATCGAGCTAAAAATAATAAATTTTTACCGTA
This sequence comes from Jacaranda copaia, assembly GCA_014898725.1. Lineage (NCBI taxonomy): Eukaryota > Viridiplantae > Streptophyta > Magnoliopsida > Lamiales > Bignoniaceae > Jacaranda > Jacaranda copaia. The sequence continues at coordinate 248,010 of JACGDI010005328.1, read as the reverse complement.
CAAAATTAAAATTAAAATTTTACGAGTTAAAAAGACAAAATTACAAAGTCAGCAAAATTACATGAGAAAAAACTACAAATTTTCCTCAAAGAACATATTGTGAAAAATAATATAATATTAGTGATAAAATTAAAATTAAGTGATCATATGATAAGTGTCACTAACTTATATATTAAGCGGCAAGAATTAGCTAGCATTCTAAATTATTATTATTAATAATTACTAACACGAAATTATCATTATATTCCGTGACAATAATATCATTTACTTATCAATAATAATAATTTAAATATATAAAATTAATCGAAATGACAACTTTTATACCATCACTAATTCTCATTTTGCCTGCAGAGATTTGCTTACATTATGTGCTGCGAGTTCCAAAGAACGGTGTAAGTGTGGAATGCGGCAGTTGGGTCGAACCATGGACGGAACTGTTGTTCCCTGTTGCCCATCCCTTGGGTGTAAATATTGGTGTGAATGGTATACGGCTGCCCAGAAGAATTTCCCAAGAACTCGAAATCAATCTCATCATGTGCTGGTCCTTCAGAGGAAAACTGCAATTACATATAATCAAGGTTAATTAGTTTAAAGGGAAAAAAAAATATTTGTTGACCCAAAAAAAAATATATATATTATAATGATTTTTTTATACTTTTATACATCATTACACCATAAATTAGCTCCATTAATTAATGCTATTTTTTTTTTTGTAATATTACATACCATCATATACTCCATTTACTAATAAAATCATGAGTTCATAAAGGTACAAAATTTTGGTGGTGCCACTAAATATTATTTTTGTTGTAATGCCATCATCATATATATATGGAATAAAATCACAAGTGCATAGAATCATAAAATCTCTGTGTGCAGTTCATAAATTTCATTCCAGTAAGTATTTCATCTTCTATTTCACACTATAATTAAATAACTATCAATCCTATTAAATATTTTTAAAAAAATACACTTAATATGTTTTATTTCACACTATAATTAAATAACTATCAATCCTATTAAATATTTTTAAAAAAATACACTTAATATGTTTTCAATATAATGAACTAGGAAATGAAACGAATTCGACTTACAAAAAATGTCGTGACGGTGCCAGCTGAGTTTCCCGGTACAAGCTTGAGCTGCACGTCAAATCTTCCGTATATGTATTGATTGTTGGACTCAAAGCCAGAGCCCGAACTGTTGTCGAGGGACAACGAAAGAACTAGGCCGGCGTCTTGTATCTGAGCCCGCCAACCACCCCAATTTACTGTCACGTCTTGATAGAAATTTCCAGCCGATGAGGTAGCCAAGAGGAACCCCATGACTAGTAAAACCTTCATAAGCATTTCTGCAGAATCCATGGACCAATATTTCTCTTCTTTTCGTATTTCTTTTTTCTTCTTTTTGTTGGTGGAAGGGGGAAATTTTAAAAGAAACTGAATGTTGATCGTGTGATGCTTGAAGATTGTTCTTGGTAAAGGTTTATATAGAGAGAATATTAATGTGGTTGGCATAGTTGACATTCTCCGAAGGGATATGACTAACATGTCCGAGAGAGGGAGGGATCAACTCAGGAAAGTGAAATTAGGAATTAATTAATGTTTAAGGTAACAAGGATGTTATAAATTTTATAACAACCAAATATCAATATCCCATAATTTTATTTTACCTCGTTATGATTTTAATTCACGTAAAAAATTATGGAAAAAAAAAATACAAAGATTAGATTAATATTTTGGATCTCATCTTGGGAGAATATGGTTAATTACCCTAAAACAAAGGTGCTAATACTTAAGATTTTTAAATGCTTTTAAGAATTAGTGCAAATTAATTATGTATCAACAAACAAAAAAAAAAAATTGGTTCAAATAGACAATTGAAAATTATTATTTCTCTCTCTTCTTGTCTTCTACTTTCCTCATACAAATAAATCCAATGTTTGATATGTAGGATTAGTACACTATGACATGATAATATTTAGATGTATTTTAATTATAAATCGTGCAGAGTATTTCATTAGGTTTTTGAGAGTAACAAATTCAAGAATAATAATTGTGAAAATACCATCAAATAAATGTTGAACTCGCCGGGGGCATTAATTTGCATAAGCTCTGACTAATGTCAGTTCACCTTGATCGTTTTCATTTAATGGTATAATCAAATAATGTATTTAAATTATAAATTCCACATTTGATCTTATTATTATTATTATTATTATTATTATTATTATTATTATTATTATTATTATTCAATTGGCAGAAACCACAATTCGAGCAAGGCACGATCCCAACCTTGCCACCCATTGATTTGGTGGTGGTTATATATAGACCGCGTTTTTCTCCTTTTTAACTAATATTTCTTGCTTGATGTGGCTTCCATACTCGCCATAAAACACCAGAAATATAACATAAAATTAAATGGGAATCTAAAATCTAGAAAATTTATAATTACATAAAGCTGGCTGTTGTCGCATTGAATAATGAGTCGGGTCGTCCAGCTTTCTAAGAGTTAACCACGGGGCTGTTTGTTTGTGGCCGCTTCTTCCAGCTGTTGTTTTTGATATTTTCTCCACCTACTAATTTTATCTATACCATATAAAAAAAAGTTCCGTTACACATTTAAAGGGACTGTTACTTCATGCTACATCAAAATTTATTTTACCAAGCATACCCTTAATTTTTAATTTAATTTCAAAAATAAATATATTACTTGATTTCACATTAAAAAACACAAATAATATAGTGAAAACACAATAACAAACTTTATGGAATGTGTAGATAGATATATTTAATAATTTCAAACTTTTGATGTAGAAATTATTTGCTAAATTTAGTTTATAATCATGGATAATTAATATTGATGTGATTATTGTTAAAATTATGTTATTACTAATATACATTAAGAAAAATTAAGTAGTTTATTACTTATTAATATAATATAATAAATTAATATAATATGCACACAAAGACAACATGCCATGACAACTAGCGTTCTGAAAAAAGAAAACCATTTTCATAATAATGTTTTGCATAATATTTCTTTATCTACTTAATTTTTTCAACAATTCAAATTTATTCCTATTAGAAAAAAACTTCTAAATTGTCACCGATACAATCCTCATCTCTCATCACAATTTCTATGCAATCTTTTTTGGTGGGTGAGGGTCTTGTAGGAAGTGGCTTTAGGGTGGGGGTGTGGGCTGGGTTGTGCCAGCTGCGGTGACCTTAGCTGATGGCACGGTAATAGTTTTGAACTAAATTAGTAATTAAAAAATAATTAATAATGTGAGAACGGCCACATGATATATATATATATATATATATTAAATTATAATATTTTGTTATGTATTTAATGACAATTTTTAAATAATAATATTTTTAAATAACAATAATAATATTTTTGTCAAAACATAAATTATTAGTAACAAGAATTAGTGTTTTAAGCGGGCATCCAGTCCTTCAGGACTTGTTTGCTAGACTTGAAAAGACATGATTGAATTTATATTCATATTTAATTCCTTATTTGTTTGCTTTTTTGCAGTCCATGATACTTTTAAAGTCAGACATGACATTATAGGCCATGGTGATTTGTGGATCAAGTTTTTGTGACTTGGTTTGTCTTCAAATCTTGAACTATGCTTAATTAAGATGCTAAAAGATATTTTTGCCCTTCTAGGGAAAAAAAATAAAATTCTTAGACCACCTAAAGTAGAGTGCAAAAATTATAGACAATAAAAATAAGGTATATTAAAAACTTATAATTTTATTTTATTTAAAATATAATGATGTTATTTTTTCTTTATTTAAGAATAATTCATTACTAACTAGTATATGTATTAAAAATTTAATTTATATTGTAGCGTATAATTATTTTTTGTTTACTATTTAGTATTTTTAATTTTTATTGTGATTTTTAGACATTTGTTTATTTTGATCATATGCAGAAAAAAATTGAAAAAAAGAATGCTTTTTTAATTTATATTATGAAGCAATTTTTACAGTCAAAATATTATTTTTGTTAATAAATTAAAAAATATATACTAATGCAATTATGAAGAGCAAACTTGAAAAAACAATTTAATCATATCTATGGAACAAGCTTCTCCAATCACTTCTGGACCATTGAACTATATTGTCATTTGAGAATAAAAGGTAATGTTATCTTTGACACTATATATATAATCAAATCATTCAGACCATAATCAAATAATCAAATAAAAGAAAATTAGATATCAAGTCATCCAAACCATACAAGCAAATATTATATAAAAATGCTTTGATTGTTGAATTAACTAAAAAAAATTAATTTATTACGAATATCTCCCATATCAATATCTAATTCAATCACATTAAATAAACAAGCCATTGATATATTACGAATTACATTGAAATTACTGGATGGATCGATGCAGATAATTAATTAATTATTTTCTATATATTTATATGATTCATTTCTTTGCAAGGCGTTAATGTTGCAGATGGGGAAAAAGTAAGAATCGTTAGCCCGAAACTAACAAGATCAACTTATTCTTTGTGCTGTGAACAAGTAAGTATCAAAACAAAGGAATTATTTCTAGTTTGTCGTAGAGACAAAGTAGTACGAAAAGCAAGAAACAATATCATATGATATCTATAAATTCTATCATTTTTATCTCACCGGTTTGTATATCCCTCGCTCTTTTTTCTTTCACAAACACTGTTTCCGCCGTCAAAATCAGTCCTCAATTACCTCGCCGACGATGACGTTATTCTTGGATTTCATACTGCCTTTTGCTCGCAAAACATATGAATTAGCGTTAAAACTCCTCCTCGGTATAACCATTTACCTTTACTATCTGATTTCATCGCTTCTGTCATTGGAGAAAACTGAGGAAAAACAGAATAATATTTCTGAAAATGCAGAAAGGCAGCAGCCGGTGGAGGCGTTCGGTTGGGCGGCGAGAGATTCATCTGGGATTCTCTCTCCTTTCAAGTTCTCCAGACGGGCCACCGGCGATCACGACGTCCAATTAAAAGTCTTGTACTGTGGGATTTGCCATTCGGATCTTCACCTCCTCAAAAACGAATTGGGCTTCTCTACTTACCCTCTCGTACCCGGACATGAAATTGCCGGAGTGGTTACTGAGGTCGGGTCGAAGGTCCAAAAAGTCAAAGTCGGAGATAAAGTCGGCGTTGGATGTATGGTGGGCTCCTGCCGGAAATGCGATCAATGTGTTAACGATCTCGAGAATTATTGCCCAAAACCGGTATTAGTTTCTTTTGTCTGGTTTTCTTTTGTGTGTTAAATCCACGGAAGATCCAAACAAAGGTTAATAATCTCGAGAATTACAGGTTTACTCTTACAACAGCATCGACACCGACGGCACCACCACTTACGGCGGTTACTCCGACATAATGGTGGTGGATGAGCACTTCATCATCCGCTGGCCGGAAAATTTGCCTCTTGATAGCGGTGCTCCTTTACTCTGCGCCGGGACCACGACTTACAGCGCATTGAAATACTACGGGCTCGACAAACCGGGCCTCCACGTTGGCGTAGCCGGGCTCGGCGGGCTGGGCCATGTGGCGGTTAAATTTGCCAAGGCTTTCGGAGCGAAAGTAACGGTGATAAGCACCTCCGTTAGCAAAAAACAGGACGCCATCGAAACCATTGGCGCCGACGCCTTTCTGATAAGCCAGGACGCGGAGGAAATGAAAGCGGCGTCTGGCACATTGGACGGAATAATCGACACTGCTTGTGCAGTTCACCCCATTCAGCCATTGATAAGCCTGTTGAAGCCGCATGGGAAGCTAGTGGTGGTCGGCGTGCCAGATAAGCTTGAGTTGCCGGTGTACCCGCTGGTCGCGGGGCGGAAGGCCGTCGGCGGAAGCTTGATCGGCGGGCTGAAAGAGACGCAAGAGATGATCGATTTTGCGGCAAAGCATAATGTAGTGCCGATCGTGGAGACTATTTCGATGGATTATGTGAATAAGGCGATGGAGCGGCTAGCGAGAGCCGATGTAAAGTATCGATTTGTGATTGATATTGGGAAAACACTGAAAGCCGAAGATTGAATTCGGCTGGGGTGGTCGGCTCCGTTGTAAATATATAAATAAAAGAAATATGTAAAAATATGTTAATTTGTAAATAAATAAGACATGCGAGCCCTAATTAGGGCGAGGGAAATATATTGTATTATACTTTTTATTCCTGTCATGATTATTTCATAAAATTCAGCAACGTATATCATAACCACATTACGCGTTGTCAATTAACTTCAATTTGTTAGGCTAACATATAAGGAATTAATTTTGATTTATTGCTATAAAAATAACAACTTTGTTATTAAAGTTTTTAGTGATGGGATTTAAATGAAATTTTGGTAATGAATTTGCCTTTACCAAATTATTGCATTACCAAAATTATATTTTATTGTTGAGAATAACAAGCTAAAAGAAATAATTAGTTATCCTGATTTTGATGTATTTAGTCATTTTAATGTATTTATAATAATGTTGATAAGTGTACCCATCACATAGTACATCGTGTTTTGAGATGTTGGTATTAAATAATCAACATCGATGATCATATTTCAAATCATATTCATACAATCAATATAGCATACCCAAAAAGGCAAATAACAAAACACTATCTACATGTCAAATTAAAGTTTTAATATTTTGTGGTCTTTTCGTATATAAAGTTCAAAGAATCTCTTCTCTTTTATTTTTTATTTTAAAGATATAGTGTCATAGTGGACACTGCATTATTATATCTTGTCCAACATACTATTTTATTATTGCATTCTTCATCAGTAATAGTGATGCCACCCCAAGAATTCCATTTAGAACACCCTATAAACCTAACCAATAAGGGCATCACTGGCCGCTGAGTAAGGGGAACAATGCCAAGCTAAGCTACAGTGAAGAGGATAAGATCGAGCTGAGCTAAGGAAAAGTGGGACAAGGCTAAGCTAAGTCAAGTAAGAAAAGCTGTTCAAGAGATGGTTGAAATGAATGGGGAGGAACTGAGTGGCAAAGAGAGAGTGGAAGTCTGAGCTTATCTTGTATCTAATCCTGTGTGAGCTTGATTGACAGAGCATTTGAGCACAAGAATAAGGGACTCCGAGATTATAGAAAGTAGTTACATAGTAGTGCGCATGTGGCAGGCCTATTTAATTTTGTAGAGAATCATGTATGTTAGTGGACTAAATATTAGGAACATGGGGAAGTTATATGGGGAACGTGGGGTTCTGCCAGGTATAAAATCGCAATGTAATTAAGTAAAAAGGTTGACTTCATTTTTGTGTACTCAAACTATAAACAATCATAGAAATTCAATAAAATATATTTTTTTTCCTATTTTCATTGGTGCTTTTTTGTTTTTGCATCAATTGAGGTTGTTTGTGGGAACTTTGAGTTGAGGCATGAGGAGATGAGTGAGGTAGGAAGGAATTTAGAGGGGGAGATGTTGAATGTTCCATAGGGTGAGCTGAATGAAATAGTGGCCGGAGGGAGGTTACTGGGATCAATAGAGGAAATAGAGCCCCAGGAGGCGAGGAGTCTTCCTCAGGCACCTCCTAGTATAGGACCATTAGCGCCTGAGCAATGGAGTTTCTTGTATTCGACGGTTAATCCCTTCATGGTTGCCTAGAAGCAAGGAATGGGGCAAGTTGTCTTTCCTAATGCACCACCTTTTCTAATATCTGTGTCTTTTATTCTTAGGATTCCACCATCGGGTTTCTCGTTTCATATTCCCATGACATCACCTTTCTTACTACCATCGGTAGTTTCTGCACTTGTATCACTAACAGTTGTCCTGCCTGTGCCGGTTTCTATGTCGGTGCAAGAAGTGCAAATTCCTTGAAGGTTCCCCTGCCATGCCACCCCTCTCAGGGAGGGTAGCTCAAGGCACAGTTATAACAGGACCCTCATTCCCTATATTAGCGGGTAGGGATTTTCCTAAAGAACTAAAACTTACTGCAGCCCTGATTAGATTACTTGAAGATAAGTTGGAGAAATGTGACAGGATAGACAACTTGCGCAAAGAGGGGGTTAAGGAGGTTGGCAGTAGAATGGAGAAAGAAATAGTAGAAAGTTAGATATCTGTATGCCTTTTTGAACATGGGGACGGGAAAAAGTTACCAAGAGAGGTGGTAGCAGATATGAAAGATATGATGAGAGAATTGGGGGAGATGAAAAGAAAGACGATGGGCAAAGAATATAAAGTGGACAAGGAGTCCCCTTTTGGAGAAGTAGTTTTGGCGGACCCTTTCCTAGAAAACCACAAGTTGTTTTCCATGCAAAAATATGTTGGGGTTTTTGATCTTGCGAATCACTTGTGTGAATTTAAGAATTTAAAGCTATTGTATCAATTTTCAGACAGGGTGAAATGCTGGATCTTCTTGACTACCTTGGGAGGGTCTACCCAGAGGTGGTTTGTGTAATTACCTCCACAATGTATATGTAATTTTAAAAATTTCTCTCGTAGGTTCTTACATCAGTTCACTAGCAATAACCATTACCATTGCAACGTGCAAAGCCTACTTTCTTCCCCCAAGAGGAGAAGAAAATGTTGAGAGCCTTTGCCAAAAGATTTACCACGGCTACTTTGGAGGCCTTTTTAACTACCCTTGAAGTGCTGGCGAGTGCCTTCACACAAACACTCAAGCTTAGCTATTTTTTAGATCATTGAGCCAAAGACCAGCGAATAGTTATGATGAGTTGTTGTGTTGGGCAGAGAAATACATACATGAGGAGGAAGCATGTGATGTTAAGGAATGAGAGTTAGGGGAAAAGTAATAAGCACACCTGGGTCTAGCGTATCTCAATTTGCCCCCAAGTTTGATTAGTGCACACATTTGAAAATGCCTATGGAATAGATATTGCAAGCCATTGAGCACAAGAACTTGTTACGATAGCCTCATTCTGCTAGTGAAGACCTTTGACGCCCTAAGTCAGATAAGTATTGTTGATTTCACAATGAATATGGACATGTAACATAAAATTGTGAGCATTTGATGAATAAACTGAAAGAGCTAGTGAGAGGTGGTTACTTGGAAGAATTTCTATGAGTCCCTACAGGGGATGAGGGTGGCCGAACTAGTAAAACCCTTCATGGGGGGCATAAGGGGGTACCAAGATAAGAGTGAAGGAAAACTAAATAGATCCCCTGGTAAGAGGAATAATATAAATGATCTCTGGATGACCTACAGGTGGAGATACATATTTAGCTCGGAGAGCTCAAGTGAGGGCCCCATCACATCAAAGGAATAGGGAAGTAGCTGAAGTCAGGATGGAGGATCATATGCCGATGATTCAGTTTGGGCTTGAAGACCTTAAGGTAATGCATGTGCCCCACCAAGATGCCTTGGTTATCACCACTTCTATTGCTAATTATGAAGTAGCTTGAATTTTTCTGGATGGAGAAAGTTCAGTGGACATTCTTTTCTTATCAGCATTCCAACAGATAGAGATTGGTAATACCACTTTGAAGCTAGTGGAAACTTCCTTATATGGATTTGCAGGAGAGGCAATGCGACCTTTAGGGCAAATCACTTTACCACTCACTTTGGGTGCAAGACTTCACCGCAAAACATATATGGTAAATTTTCATATCGTGGATGTGTCTTCTGCTTATAACGTGGTAATTGGTAGACCTATGTTGTAGCTCTTCCAGGCAGTAGCTTTGCCCTACTACATGAAGCTTAAGTATGTGGTGGGGAGGTTGGTAGGAGAAGTTATGAGAGATCAACATACCTCAAAAAAGTGTTATGTAGAAGCAGTAAAGGTAGGGGATTGAAAGGCAGAGTTGGGTTATAAGCTTAGGGAAAGAGGTCCCCAAGTGTTGAATGAGGGGGTTCAAAACTGTCTTAAACCTCCCAGGGAGTTATGACTATAGAATTGGTGCCTAGGGAGCCAAGTAAGACTACGCAAATAGGAACATAGTTGGACCAAGAGCAAGTAACTATGTTCACACAGGTGTTGAGCGATTATGTGGATGTATTTGCATTCTCAGTTGTAGACTTTATAGGGATTGACTCGAGTATAGCAGTGCACAAGCTTAATATAGATCCCTAAGCTAGGCCAATCAAGCAGAATAAGAGAGAGTTTGGACCAGAGAAGAACGCCATCATACAGAAGGAGGTGGAAGAATTGCTAGATATGGGGAAAATAGTGGAGATTTAGTTCCCAGAATAGATATCTAATGTGGTGTTTGTTCCTAAGAATTGGGATAAATAGAGAATGTGTGTAGATTTCAGAGACCTTAACTAAGCTTGTCCTAGGGATCATTACTCATTACCTAGAATTGATCAGTTGGTGGATTCCATGTTTGACTGCAAATTGTTAAGTATGTGGATGCTTTCCATAGGTACCATCAAATTTTGCTCCACCCCAAACACTGCAGAAAAGTGAGCTTTATCATAGCGAAAGGTACTTATTGTTATATAGTCATGCCTTTTGAGTTGAAAAATGTAGGTGCTACTTATCAGTGGTTGGTTGATCAAATGTTCAAAAATCAAATCGAAAGGAATACGAAAGTCTATATGGATGACATGCTCGTGAAAAACACTTGCCGAGTTAGCCATGTAGATGATTTAAGAGAAGCTTTAGAAACCCTTAAAAGGGTATGGCATGAAACTTAATCCTGATAAATGTGCTTTCGGTGTGATAGAAGGAAAGTTCTTGGAATACTTGGTAATAGAAAAGGCTATAGAAGCTAACCCTAAAAAAATACATGCTATATTGGATATGAGGTCTCCTTAAAATGTTAAAGAAGTCTAAAAACTCATGAGAAGGATTGCAGCTTTAAGCAGGTTTATTTCCTGAGCTGTTGATAAAAGTCTACCTTTCTTTGGAATATTAAGGAAAGCCAAGAAATTTAAATGGGGAGAGGCAGCACAAAAAGCTTTTGAAGAGCACAAAGAATACCTAGCTAGGTTACCATTGCCAACCAAACCCATGCCTGGTGTGACTTTATTCTTATATTTGGCAATTTCTAAGTAGGTCGAAAGCTTAGTCTTGGTAAGGGAGGAAGGAACCAACCAGAAGCCTGTCTACTATATAAGCAAAGTGTTGCATGCAGCTAAGCTGAGGTATCTTGTGATAGATAAGTTAGCCTTGGCACTAATGACTACAGCCCAAAAGCTGAGACTTTATTTTCTCTTGCATACCATCATGGTACGAACTAGTTAGCTACTTGAGCAAACCTTGGGGAAAGTAGACGCTGTGGGAAGGTTGATTAAATGGTTGGTTAAGCTAAGAGAATATGACATTCAGTACACACCCATAAAAGCTATCAAAGCTCAAGCCCTGATCGACTTCATAGTGGATGCGGCCTTACCTCAGAGAAGAAATAAGGTATGGTCTGTGTATGTCAATAGTTCTTCAGGAGAAAATGGTAGTGGTGCTGGTATTGTCTTGATCAAACTAGAAGGAGATGAGTTAGAATATGCACTTAAATATTGATTCCAAGCTTCTAACAATGAGACTGAATACATAACGCTGATTGAGGGTGTTAAAATGGCTATCAACAGAGGAGCCGCGCGGATGTAGGCATACATTGGCTCTCAGTTAGTAGCTAAACAAGCAACAGGTTAATATAGGATAAGAAAGCCCCGTATGGAGTGATATTATCAGATGATAATGAAGTTAAAGAAGCACCCGATTGAGCATCAAGTAATCTAAGTTCCCAGGAAAAAAAATGTTTGAGCTGATTGGTTGGCTAAAATTGCAAGCTCGTTCGAAGAATGTAGGACCTGAGCTGTGACCATTTAGAAGTAGGACAAAGAGGGGGATGCGAAGATAGAGGTGTTTACAGTGGAGGAGGAAGTAGATTGGAGGAGACCTATTAGGCATTACCTTAAAGGAGAAAGAGAAGAACAGGCGAAACCTAACTTTAAGCTTAAAATTTAGGCTATTCAATTTATCCTTATTAATGGATTACTTTACAAAAGAGGGTTTTCCCAACCATTGCTGAGATGCTTATCACTGTGTGAGGGTGAATACATTCTTAGAGAAATACATGAAGGATGTTGTGGTAACCATCTTGAAGGAATGACATTAGCAAACAAGGTTATCTGAGCAGGGTATTTTGGCTGACCATTCAAGCTGATGCAAGCGCCTTGGTTCAAAGATATGAGAAGTGTCAAAAAAATGCCAGAGTTAGTCATATGCTTGCTAAACCCCTGTATGCCCTGAGCTTTCCATGCCCATTTTCCAAGTGGGGAATGGATATTGTGGGGCTATTTCCAATAGTCACAGGTTCGAAGAAGTTTTTGTTGTAGCTGTAGATTATTTCAATAAGTGGGTCGAAGTGGATGCGTTATCAAAAATCAATGAAGGAGAGGTATTGAAATTCCTATGGAAAAGTATAATATGCCACTATGGAATCCCTTGAGAACTCGTATCGGATAATGAAAGGCAGTTCCAAGGGTCTAAGGTAAGGACTTAATACGAGGAGATGAAAATAACCCAAAGGTATAGCTCAATTGCTCATCCTCAAACAAATGGGCAAGTGGAGGTCACTAATCATACCTTAGTTCAAAGTTTGAAGGTTAAGCTAGATTGAGCTAGTGGTAGTTGGGTAGAAGAATTACCAAGTGTACTTTAGGCTTATCGCATCACTCCACGGTGATCCACAAAAGAAATGCCTTTTAGCATGGTGTATTAGATGGACATGGTAATCCCAGCTGAGGTCGGAATAGAATCTCATAGGGTGCTAACATATATTGAAAGGAGTAATGAGGACTTAATCCGTGGTCAATTGGACTTGCTTGAAGAAAAAAGAGTGAAGGTGTACCTTCGGGCAGCTCAATACAAGCAGAAGGTGCAAACAAAATTTGACAATAAGGTTAAGATTAGAATACTGTAAGTGGGGGACTTGGTTTTAAGGAGAGCGGGTGCATGTGAAAATGTAGGGAAGTTGGATTTGAGTTGGGAGGGACCGTATAAAGTTGTCAAGGTGATACCAGGATGAGCTTATGAATTGGAAACCATGAAAGGCAAAAGGCTAGCTTGACCCTAGAACATTTAGAACTTGAGGCATTTTTACACATAAATGCTGTATATTCATTTCATCTTCATTATTTGCTTACACTACCAGTAGATATTTCTAGACTGTTTTATTTTTTAGATCGCATCACTGATGTCTTTTACTTTGCTTCCTATGATTAATATTACAAGTTCTTGTTTTGGACTATCACTTTTGAGCAAGATTCAAGCATAACAAAAAAAAGAAAATGAGAGAGAAGACAAAGGCTCTAATGAGC
>JACGDI010005328.1:214847-234658 GCA_014898725.1 Jacaranda copaia | reverse complement strand
ATGGTTATAATATTTTAAAGCCTTCTAAGCTAAATCTTCCTTATAGACTGAGCTCCACTGGTATTCTAGTTAACGGGACTGCCACGAAGCTTCTAAGTATTGAGTGCCCTCCACAGTAGTGTAGAAAACCTGGAAGAAGAAGTCTCTACCCTCCTGATGGCCCTCCTATCTTGCCTTCTCCATCTCTTTTTCATGGGAGGACACTAGCTTGGCCAACTTTACCTCGACCTTCGAAAGAGTTGTAGTCATTTTGTTGTACTTCTTTTATAAGGTACTCTGTTGACCTTTCAGCTCTTAAAACTATGCTATTAATCAGCCCTGATCGGCCTCCTAGCAGTCTAGAAGCTTTTCTCCCATAATGCTCGTATGTGAATTGAAAACAGTAATGAGAAACAAGAATTGAAACAAAAGTAGGAGCATAGAGGTCGAGAGGTCTCTGAGAGGTAGTCCATTGGCTATCTAACGATCTGAGCTCCCCGCTATACTTCTTAAGAAGTCATGCCCTAGAGAAAATGAAATATTCGATAACACTGAGCTCCCTACTACAGAATGTACTTAAGGGTGGCTTCATCTGAGTTGGAGAGAGCTCAATTGCTCTGAGATATGCTCAAGTTCAGTAGGTATGGGAACCACCTCAGGGGCTGGAGTAGCTCGCTTAGGGGGAGGAGCTTTAGGAGCAGAGAAAGTGGGGCACTTGGTGGATGAGCTGCCCCCGCCTCCTTATTTAGAGGGTTGGTTACTTTTGGTACATCCTGGTTGCTACTCGACTAGTGCGACCTTCAAGAAAGACTTTGCAAACATTTCCTCTACAAGAAAGAGAATCAATATACAACTTAATATATTAAACACAAGATAAGACAGGTAGAGAAAAGATACCAAATGGTTCAGAAAGCTCTTCAGCTTTAGGACAGATGGTGAAATGGTAAAGAAAGCCTCTCTTTTCTAGATAAGTTAATTGCAATTGCACACCATTTAGCCTATCTAGTAAGGCTTGTCGACCTACAACTGACTGTTAGTGCCGAGAAGAACCAGAGCTTGGAGACTCATCTATCCAGTTTGTCGGAAAACCCCATGGCTTGGGTAAGGATATGAAAAAATATTTCTCTTTCCATTGTTTTATGGAGGAAGGATACTTGGAAAAGAATTTCACATCCTTTCGTGAAGTGATATAGAAAAGGCCTCTATTTAAGGTCTGGGGATAAAAGAGGGTGTGGAACAAGAAAGTAGTGGGTTTTACTTGAAGGTATTGACATTACACTAGAAAGCCCGCCATCAATCTAAAGGAGTTGGGAGTAAATTGGTTAAGAGAAATACTTAAGCCTTTGGAAATCAGAGTAAAGAGCTCGGGAATAGAAAATCTTAGTCCACCCCTCAACTGTTCTTGATAAAAGCATAAAAAACCTATAGGAGGCAAGTGATGGCGATCCAAGGACTTAGGAATCACTATTTAGTAGTCGGCGGGAATGCCTATTTGCTCACGAAGTCTCACTCCTTCATTTAGGGTCATACGAGTGTGGTAAATCTCGTAAGGGGCTAGATTAGCAACATATTCAACCATACCTTTTTCAATCTCTCTCAAAATCTCAGGGGACCAACTCAAATATAAGGAAAAACTTTCTGGATAAGGGTATGATGACATAGAAAATTAGGGAAGGCAAATGTATATCCAGCAGAAAAGACATCTGAAAAAAGAAGGGAAGGGGAAAAAAAGATAACAAATATATATATTGAAGAACAAGATAACAGGAGAGTTACACGAATGCAATATATATATATAAAGAGAACTTAATTTTAGCACCTGAACCAGAACAGATCAGCGAAGAAAAGGAAGAAATTAACTTGGAAGAGAGGGAGGATGAAATAGGTGATAATGAGGCGAGAAGGAGGAGGAATATGCAAGGGTGAGAAAGCTTATATATATAGGGTAAAAGAGAAGGAAGGAAACAATCATGACTATACATATGTATGGAGATATGTGATGACATTAATGGTGAGGAAAATTTGAAAGGACCCTTATCTTCTAGGGAAGGAGGAAAAGCTGCCACATTTATTGCTAAACAATCTTCCCACCAATCTCTATTTCTAAGAAATCTAAAAAGGTGCGCCAATAGGCTCAAAAATCAGATGGTTTCCTATGTGCGGCTAAGCTCGACCATGCATTTTAATTTTCCCCGACCAGATGCTGCTGAATTTTGGAAGCTTAGGCATATATCTTCCACAAGCTCAATTGTGTGTAGCTAAGCTCTATCACGCATTTTAATTAGGCCCCGTTAGGTGCTACCAAGCTCGGCTGCATATTCAAAAGATAGTTAGGAGTTTGGCTAGGTATCATACTCATGGGATACTTGATTATATATCTCACAGAGGAACAGTGCAGATCTATGGGCTCAGTCCCATTGCATTCGTATGTATGAGGGTCAGTTTCTAGGGGAACATCAACCCCACAGGAGAATGCCTTATCTAGGCCTAAAAATGTACATACATCTCTCTTTTTAGGCCAAAAAAGAGGGGAGAGTGATGATGCCACCCCAAGAATCCCCTTTAGAACACCCTGTAAACCTAACCAATAAGGGCATCACTAGTCGAACTGTACTGAGTAAGGGGAATAATGCTAAGCTAAGCTACTGTGAAGAGGACAAAATCGAGCTGAGCTGAGGAAAGAGGGGATAAGGCTGAGCTAAGTTGAGTAATAAGAGCTATTCAAGAGATGGTTGAAATGAATGGGGAGGAACTGAGTGGCAGAGAAAGAGTGGAAGACCGAGCTTATATTTTATCTAATCCTAAGTGAGCTTGATTGACAGAGCATTTGAGTACAAGAATAAGGGACTCCAAGATTATAGGAAGTAGTTACACAGCAGTGCACACGTGGCAGGCCTATGTAATTTTATAGAGGATCATGTATGTTAGTAGGCTAAATATTAGAAACATGGGGAAGTTATATGGGGAACGTGGGGTTTTGCCAGGTATAAAAATTGCAATGTAATTCAGTAAAATGGTTAACTTTATTTTTTTGTACTCAAACCATAAACAATCATAGCAATTCAACAAAATACATTTTTTTTTTTACTATTTTCATTGGTGCTTTTTCGTTTTTGAATCAAGTAGAAATGCATTTTTTGTACTACATCATAGTCACTTTGAGGTGTTAAGCAAAGAGAAAGAAGCAACAAACGCACGAATGGAGGATGGAAGCGTATGATTCAATGGAGTAGATGAAACTGAGATAATACCAAAAAAAATAGAATAAAATAAAACAAAAAGAAGTAATCTTGCATGGAAAAAATGATAGGAAGAAAAGAAAGTACTCATGGGGTATTTTTCTTTAGTTTATTAAGGGTTAGAACTGTCAATTGGTTGGATTTGGATCAAATCAATCAATTCCGAATTCAGATTCGATTGTCAAAATTCATGTCTAAATCCAACCCAATATTTTATAAGATATTTGTTAGTTAGTATCATATTCGAATCAAATAGATATCTGAATTTCGATAAAAAAATTTGATTCAATTTAATATTTTTTTCTTTTTGAATTGTGTAAAAATATTATATTTATAAAATAAATTTACATCATATTTAAATTTTTAATAATTTTTTATTATGTATTAGTCCAAAAGTTAAATATTAGAATACTAAACCCCTATTTCACATTGCATTAATGCAAAGGTGAATTACTATACATTATTATATTTGATATTTAATAAGTATTCTTCTTATTTTTTAAGTTAAAGACTCAATATTAATAGTATATTATAGACATTAATATAACTATTATGTTAATATAATAATATATTTTATTTTAAAATCTTTATTGATATTATATTTAAGAATATTAATTTAATAAAAAATTATTTAATCTCAAATTTGGATCAAATTATTTAATTCTATATTTAATTTACTTATTTTAAATTATAAATATTTAAAATCGAATTTGATCTTCCCACGATGAATTAGGATTCTGCGTTGACTTGGCATTACGTTTGGGGTTAAGCTAGACTGTCAAATGAGCCCATCCCGAACATTTAAATTGGCACATTTTTTAAACTTATGGCCTAGTGAAGGAATTTTTCTCACCTCCAATTTGGGCCACTTTAGCATAAATTTCTAATCTACCACTACACCATCGTAAGATTTTAATTTGCTTACGTAGTATTTTAAAATCGACGTGTAGGAACATAAAATAACTTCCTAAGCAAGAACTGAAATAGCTAAACTAATAAAGAGATTATGTTTATAGAACTAGCAATGGTGTATGCGATTTTACATATATAAATATTTTTTAAAGATTTAAATAATATGATTCTTCTAATGTTTGAATAGAGAATGGAGTTGTATAGAGTTGGGAGGTACAATTCTTGTAAGTGTTTGTGGAAGTTGTGGGGATGCTTCGATTCTTAAAAGTATTTAGTGGATTATTGAATTTTATGAAAAATGCCATGGGGACTTTATTGAATATTTTTGAAGAGAAGAATACAAACGATTATTTTGAAATATTAACAAAATTGGTATCCAAACTATTTTATATTTCGAATTTTCTACTTTACCCTTTACGTTGAATTGTTTATTTTCAGTTAATGAAATAAGTTAAGGACAGTTTTAGTAAAAATTCAAAAATAATTTCTAACTTAAATACAAAGACCCTTTATTTTTATAATAATATAGATAATCAAAAGGAACAGCGTGTGGTAAAAGTTCAAAAAACCAAATGGAATTAGATAATTGCATAATGAGTATAGAATATATATCATTAATTCTTTTAATCTCTTATTTATTAATAAATAGTCATAGTTGACTTTACAGCTAATATTCAAATTTGTTACTGGTTCCTATTAGTAATGACCCTTATATACATCATTCCTCACAAAATTTATTTTTGCTATTTTCGTTTTGAAATGTGCCAAAATAATATTAAATTTTCCTTTTCCCCCAAAATATTTCACTTGAAAGTAATAATATGACACAACTAACGTCTTATAATTATTTTAGAGGAACAATATAAATACGTAATTTGCATTAATTCACATATATGTTCCAACATTATCTTATTACAATATATACTTGAAGAACAAAGAGAATTAACAAGAGAGAAAAATGATCAATGAAATAAAGGAAGTTTCAAAATTAAATTGTTAAGTTGCATATTTGTCATTTAATTCGTATAATTTCTCCTTACAATTAATAGTAAAAATGCTTAATTATTGAATTTTAACTTTCATTTTATATTTTGTGAAGTAAATTGAAGATTCGAGCTACAAGCAATTGAATATTGAGTATTTGACATGCTTAAAGCAAAATCACATTCTCTAGGATACAAGGAATGGAAAAAGGAAATTATTCGAGTGTAGACATGTCTTGCTTCCCAAGACTCTATGTAAATTTGATTAGGAAGCATTCAATCTCTTTTGACAATTGTATATTTTTGGAATATTTCAATTTATATTTCTTTAATTAGGAGAATGTAGGTTTCCCTACTCTGGTATGACTCTTAATTAGTTTTCCACTTGTATTATGAGTAGTAGGTTATTTATATGGAATTATGAATCTTTTATAGGAAGCTTTTTCATATCTTTTCATTCAGCATATTTTATTTTTCTACATTTTTTTTCCTCAAACATGAGTTGCTAAACTCTTGTTCTAACCTAAGGGATTATTGAAGTTTGGATTATTCAGTATTTGTGAGATTTAAATAATTGATTTGTACTTCTTATTTCATGAATATTTATCTATCTTTTGTTTTCATTATAAATATTTTGGTTTATTGAATTTAGGGCCCAAATTTGATAGCTTAGAATATTTGTTCTGTCAATTAGAATGTTAAATCCATAATTGTTTAATTGTTCTAATGCTTGTGGCAAATAACATAGTTATGTGTGGGAAAATGCATGATTTGTATTATATGAATAAATGATATAGTCTAAATGAACCTCACTTGTGTGAGTTTGTTGGCTAAGGTTGGGTTTACCTAATTTTTAATGTTGTTGATAAATTAAATCTTATGAGCGTTTCTTTAGGGTTGTTTATTGGTAAGAGAAATAACTAACGAGCTTCTTTTAGTTATCGAGATAGTAAGGAGAGATTGGTTATTACGGCATCCTGAGTAACTATAATCAATCTATTCAAGAAAAAAGGAATTTATCTTTACATATATGATCGTGTGAATCAAATTGAGATTATACCTTAGGCTAGATTTAATACTCATTGATTTCTTATTTATTTATTTTACTTTTGAAATTCTAAATTTTTTGTTTCATAACAATTCCCATTCTTTTCTATTTTATTTAATAAGTTGAAAGAAATAGAATTTATCAATCCATGTGGAATACGACTGTACTCACTACTGATTACAAATCATATCTTTAGAGTAAAAATTTATTTTGTTGGATTTGACAACCATCAAATTTTGGCATTGTTGCTGCCGATTTGTATCAAATATTTTTGTTTCTTTTAATACCTCAATCTTCTCATATAGGTGAACTTCAATATGATCTTGAGATTAAGAAGATTGCTCAAAATTTTGGAAGGAGACTAGAGTGCAAAAAGAAGACAAACCGTCGCCTTTGGATCTCGATCTAGATACATGTAGCTTAGTCAATTCTAGCAATTTAGAACAAAAGGAAACAATGACTCATGAAAGAACTTTAAGGGAGTTAGCTGAACTAGATTTTACTTAGCAATCGCTTTGAATTGAATATCTAGAGTTGGAAACACCTTTTAAGCTAAAATCTAGGTTAATTCATGTACTACCCATTTTTTATAGTTTGGATAATAAACATCGAGGCATTTAAAGGTACTTCATGGATGGAAATGGCAAAAGTGTTTCTTGAGAAGTTTTTCCCTGCTTCACGTGCTACTAATATTAAAAAAGAGATTAACGAGATAAGGTAGAGAGATGCGGAGAGTTTTCACGAATATTAGGAAAGGTTTAAACAACTTTGCGCAAGCTGCCCACAACATGATATTACTGAGTGACTTCTCATTTTGTACTTCCATGAACGACTTTTGCCAATGGAAAGGAGGATGATGGTTGTAGCAAGTCAAGGGGCCATAGTGAATAAAACTCCAAGCAAAGCTAGAGAATTAATTTCTATAATGGTAATTCATCTCTTGAGTGTTAGATTTCTACTTTAACTTCTCTTGTTTCAATAATTCGTTGTTGGAAATAATGATAAATCAAGGCTTGTGGAATTTGTACTAACGTTGGCCATCCTACAAATATGTGTCCTACGCTTTAAGAAAATTCTTGCGAACAAACCAATGTAGTAAGGGGATTACCTGGACCACTGCAAAAAAAGTATGACCCCTATTCAAACATCTACAACCCAGGATTGAGGGATCATCCAAATTTTAGTTATTGAGGGAGATTGCAAAACTACCAATACTTCCACCAAAAACCACATCTTCCACTGCAACAATCCTCTTCAAATATAGTTATGTCTCTCGAAGAGATTGTTAAATTGCTTGCGACTAACACTCAGCAATTTCAATAGGAATACGAGCAAACATTCAAAACTTGAAAAACCAAATAAGTTAGCTAACCACCTCAGTGAGTAAGATATAATCCAAAGAAAAGTTGTCCTCTCAAACAGTTATCAATCCATAGCAAAATGCTAGCATGATTACTTTAAAGAGCTGAAGGAACCTAACAAGAAGACACGAGAAAATACTATTGTGGAAAAAGTGGAGAGAAAGAGAGAGATTGTCATGCCTCAGAATTCGATGGAACATTCATATGAAACCAATGGTAAGTTGACAAGCTCATTGGTTGTACACCTCTCTTTCCTGAAAGGTTTGCTAAATCTAAAAGGCATAAAAAGAAAAAAGAGATTTTTGAAACTTTTCGCAAGGTCGAGATAAATATCCCATTACTTGATGCAATACCTTGGCCTGCTAAATTTCTCAAGAATTATGCACAAAAAAAAAGAAAATTAAAGGGTAATAAGAGAATAAGTATGGGAAAAAATATCTCCGCAGTAATAGAAAGGAAATTAATTTCCTCCCCTTCCCAAATGTAAGGACCCAAGTATGTTTACCATCCCTTGCAAAATTGGCAATGTTGGAATTGAAAAGGCCATGTGCAATCTTGGTGCTTCAATTAATATCTTGCCTCTTTCCATCTACTCTTCCTTGAATATTGGTCTTTTGAAAGAAGTAACAGTAGTTATTCAACTTTCTGGTAAGTCTATTATATATCCTAAGGAAGTCCTAGAGGATATGTTAGTTCAAGTTAATGAATTGATTTTTTCTACTAATTTTTATGTACTTAACATGTTTGAAGATAACTCTTCTAATTCATCACAAATACTATTGGGAAGACCTTTCCTAAGAGCCTTTAGGACAAAAATTGATGTGCATAATGGTATACTTACTATGGAGTTTGATGGTAATATGATTAAATTCAATATCTATGATACCATGAAATATCCTAGTGATGAGTTTTGTGTTTTTGTTGTGGATACTTTGACTCATAAAACCTTTGATTTGAATGATGATAATAATTTTGTAACGTGAGGAATAACTACGTCCAACCAAAGACGTTAAAGAGATGCGCTTTTTGAGAGGCAACCAAAACTTTCAATTTGTTGTTTATTAAAAAATATTTTTTTTTTCTAGCGTCTTTAATTAACTTTTTTTCTTTTTAATGCAAGAAATGTCTTAAATTAGCTTGTGGACACAGTTACTTTAGATAGAAAAGCTTTTCAAACTACCCATTTCCATGCCTTGTTCAAGGACCTTTTCCAGCATATTTGAATTAGTTGATAGAAAAGCTCTTCAATCTAACTGTGCCTATGCATTGTTCAAGGACCTCTTCTGGTGTGTTTAGTTTATTTGATAGAAAAGCTCTTTAATTTACCCATGCCACGCCTTGTTCAATGACCTTTTTGAGCACGTTTTGAATTATTTGACAGAAAAGCTCTTCAATTTACCCATTCCTATGCCTTGTTCAAGGACATCTTTAGGTACATTTGAATTAGTTGGTAGAAAAGCTCTTCAATCTACCCATGCCCACACTCAGTTTTGCCACTTTTTTCACCACTAGTTGCTACTTCCAAACATCATCACCATCAACACCACTACAACACCACCCGCTACCATCTCTAACACTATCTTTCCATCACTAGCAGCTATATCCAAACACCGCCGCCTCCATCAACTGGTGCTGTGAATTAAATCCAATACTCACACCCTTAGCTCCACCTACTCATATTTTTTTGCATTCTTATTTTGAAACATTAAGGCTAACATTTAGCTTAAGTGTGGGGAAGGAATATTTAGATTCATAATTTAACTTCAAAATTGCATGAAATGGCTTTTTATTCTTCTTCTTTACTTCAAAGTGTGCTTTAGTTCTTGATTTGTTAATTTGTCTCTTTGACCTTTTGCCGCTTTTCAATACTTGTCCCTGAGGTAACATGTAAATGGGTTGATTTAGGACACATTGTGAGCATGGCATGAATAGTTGAATCTTTGTTTATTGCACTTTAACTTGTTTCTTTGTTGATTGATTTGGATGAAAGTTGTATGAGGGAATTAATGCATATCACCCATAATAATTATCGTGCATAATAGGTTAACTTTTCTAAAACTTGCCTTGATGAGCATATTTGGGTTGAATGGTTGACTTGATGTACTAAGACGATGAAGGAGACTAGGTTTGACCATTTAACCCTTTTTCAAAAAAAAAAGAAAAAAAAGAAAGAAAAATACTGGCTTGATTACTCCACTAATCACTAAAATAAAATGCTTATGAGTAGGGATAATAACCATCTAAGTTTGTAACCAACTGAGTAACTGGGTGCATTCATCACCAATGTTTGTATTCGCATAAAAAGGTTGGATAACATTTTAGACAAATTGTGGCTAGCTGAGTAACCGAATGCATTTATTACTAATCTTTGTATTATCATAAAAAGGCTGGTCTACACGCTGAATCTAGTGTAAAAAGGGAAATTGAATAAGGTTTTTCCTTTCATTCTTTATTTTTTCTTACAATTAACTTGTTATTTCTTGCTGAATATGTGATATCGTTGCATGTTTTTTATAGTTATCTTTCTATGTCTTGACTAGAAATGAACTTAATAAAGAAGTGTTAAGTCCCTTAACATTTCAAATTTGAAGAGGTTGCCAAGGTAAAAGGTTATTTGTGTAACTTAGAGAGGTTCTTTTTGTGAAGTGCATCTTCATACTTTTGTCTTGATTCGACCCTCCAAAATTGATAGTTTGAACTGTATTAGGGACAAGTTGAGAAATAGGCAAAAGGAATTGTGAGAAAAGTTGATAAATTGGGGATATTGTTGTATGCTTGAGGACAAGCATTGTCCAAATGTGGGGGGAAATTTGTTAAGTTTTATATTTTTCATTTAATTCAAATAATGACCCCTTACAATTAATAGTAGAAATGCTTAATTATTAGATTTTAACTTTCATTTTATATTTTGTGAAGCAAATTGAAAGTTTGAACTAAATGGAATTGAAAATCAAGTATTTGACATGCTTGAAGCAAAAATCATATTTTCGAGGAGACGATGAATAGAATAAGGAAATAATTCGAGTGCGGACGTGTTTTACTTCCCAAAACTCTATGCAAATTTGATTAGGAAGCATTCAACCTCTTTTGGCAATTGTATATTTTTGGAATATTTCAATTTATATTTCTTTAATTAAGAGAATTTAGGTTTCCCTACTCTTGTATGACTCTTAATTAGTTTCCTGATTGCATTATGAGTAGTGGGCTATTTATATAGAATTAGGAATCTTTCATATGAAGCTTTTTCATATCTTTTCATTCAACATATTTTATTTTCCTACGCTTTTTTTCTTCTCAAAATGGGTTGCTAAACTCTTGTTTAGCCTAAGGAATTATTGAAGTTTGGGCTCTTCAGTATTTGTTAGATCTAAATAATTGATTCGTATTTTTTATTTCTTGAGTATTTATCTATCTTTTGTTTTCATTAAGAATATTTAGGTTTATTGAATTTAGAGCCTAAATTTGACAATTTAGACTATTTGTTCTGTCAATTAGAACTTTAAATCCATAATGTTTGATTGTTCTAATGCTTGTGGCAAACAACATAGTTATGTGTGGGGATATGCATGATTTATGTTATGTGGACAAATAATCTAATCTAAATGAACCCTGCTTGTGTGAGTTTGTTGGCTAGGGTTGGGTCTCTCTAATTTTTAATATTGTTGATAAATTAAATCTTAAGAGCATTTATTTGGGGTTGTTTATTAGCAAGGGAAATAATTAACAAACTTCTCTTAGTTATTAAGATAGTAAGGAGAAGGAGAGATTGGTTATTAGGGCATTCTAAGTAACTATAACCAGTCTATTCAAGAAAAGAGAAATTTATCTTTGTATTAATTATTAGATCTGTGAACCAAACTGAGACTATACCTTAGGCTAGATTTAATTCTCATTGATTTCTTATTTGATTTATTTTACTTTTGAAATTCTAAATTTTTTGTTTCATAAAAATTCCCCTTCTTTTTTGTTTTATTTAATAAATTGAAAGAAATAATGTTTACCAGTCCTTATAAAATACGACCGTACACACTATTGATTACAAATTATATCTTTAGAATAGAAATTCATTTTTGTTGATTTGACACCCATCATAAATCAAGTGAAAAATTAACCATAATATTGCCCGACAATATATTTTTTCCCATAGTGCAATAAGATATTATCCGTATGTTCTAGCAACGGCAGTCAGTCTGTCCTTAGATGTTCACCAAAGTCCACTGATCCTTTTCTCATCATAGCCACAAATTCATTGTAATTGATCCTCCCATCCTGTCGGGAAAAAAATGAAATATATTCACATTTTTTCATGTGTTAATGTCAAGATGAAGAATTATTTATTATATTAAAAAAAATGGCTTACTCTATCATTGTCCACGTCATCAAGAATCTCATCAATTGCAGCTTCATTCCCCATCCCAAATTCAATCATAGCATGTCTGAGCTCATCTCTTGTAATGAGTCTGATGAATGAAAATGTAAGTGCAATGCTAAATAAAGAAGAAAGAAAGAGTACCTTCGCAAGCTGCAATTTTTTTCACATAGACAAGGTGGATGTTAAGATATCTATCCACAACGAACACTAAATAATTTAACCACCCACTATGATAACTCCTCACTAAATTAATTTTCCATTAAGTAACTGCATACTAGATAATTAACCGTTAAAGTACTATTCACTTCACCTTTAGTGATCAATTTGTCTAGTGGCTTCGTTCACATACTTGTGTATGTAAGATTTTTAATTTGAATCTTAACATACTTTTGGTATGCATATGCATAAGCCATTATTCAACCACGTAACTAATATATATTTCATAATACTAACTACATGTAGTGAAAGAATTTCTCTAACAAAATGTACATTTTTCATAGCAATCAAACTTACTGCAACCTCAGTATATACATAAGTATGCTATTAAAGGAAGCAATGTGTCTTAGAAGAGTGACCTATCAACCATATATGACAAATCATTTGACTTAATTTGCCTTTTATCTTGTATTTTGATAGGGTATTAGTATTTTGGGTCATCTGAATTATGCTTGGATCATTAATTAAATTGAGTTAGGATCTGTGTTTCTATTGAAAGAGAACCACATGAGAGGCCATGATATTGGATAATAGAAAGCCAATCAAATAATGCCACGTGGCCAACCCTTTTTTTGTTTTGGTGTTGAGGGGGCGGGGGCTATAACTAGTAATATTGGAAGTGGGCTACATAATTCTCTTTAACTTCCTCTCTTAGTCTTATTGTCAAAATATCCCAATTCAACTTATTAACTTGATCACAAAAGGTATTGTCAATGTATTAACAATATTGTGTTTTAAAACGAGGAATTGGATTTGACGAAGTACTTACTCACTATTATCCTTGTCGAGATATTCAAAAGCCCTAATCAATTTCTCTTCTTTCTCCAGTCTATGCCGATGCATGGTTGCAGTAATAAATTCAATGTAGTCTGTGGTCCCACTCTTGTCAACATCAGCCTGCAGGCAAAAAATTAACATCATCCCATTTATAAGTTAATTAAGCTGAAACAGTGAAATAAGAGATTCTTATGGCTTCCATCAGTTCTGGTATTTCTGCCATGGGTCGCATAATGGCTGCGGAATCGAAATTGAGGGTGAAGTTCCAGTTTCATTGTAATGTTGCGGAACGGTTATAGGGGTTTCATATATTTTTGTTATTAAATTATTTAAAAAATTTAAATAAATTATGAAAAATATGAAAATATTTAAAATTCTATTTCTTGCTTATATGAAGTAATTAGCATAATTTTAGATATCACAAATTAATATTATAAATTAAATTAGTTTAGCGAAACTCTTAAATATTAGAAAAGTTATTGTACAATATAATAAAAACATAATATATCTTTTGTTGGCAAATTGTAGTTAATTTAATTCATAGCCATTTAACTAATGCAATATTTAATTTTCTTATGCAAGAGCACACACAATAGGCCAAGCCCAATGCTTCTTGTTCCATGATAGAATATACAGCAACGGTACAAACATTGATGCCGATTTTGCCAACACTCGAAGGCGTTAGTGCCCTCAAAGTGGTGGCAACAGAAACTTGGTGCTACTTGATTTGGTGACACTCAATTCATTTGACAACAATTACTTTAGAAATTTGATTCAAAGAAAGGGTCTTCTTCAATCTGATCAAGTTCTGTTTAGTGGAGGATCAACAAATAATATCGTAAACAAGTACAGTAGGATTCCAGCAACATTCTCATTTGATTTTGCAAGTGTCATAATCAAAATGGGAGAGATTGAACTGCTTATCGGACAAAAGGAGATTATAAGAAGGGTGTGTATCATCATTTTGCTACATGTTGTAGAAAATCAGTTCTACCGCAATTATTCCCGTTCCGTTCCACATCACCGGACCAATTTATCGGTCAGAACACAGATCTAGGGATAAATCAGTTGCTTTTCGCCGTGCCAATCACACCTCCATTCCACACCAATGCGACAGAACGCCCACAGCCGTTCCGATTCCATATCGGCCGATTTCGTAGGGTTCTGGCGAACCATGATTTCTGCTTCACTAAGCCTTGATCATAGCTTAGATTAATCCAGTCCTGAGTTCCTCATATGTAATAGTACCACTTCCATCTGTATCCATATTATTGAACATTTGTCTCAATCCCTTGATTTCTTCTTCTGGTATGTTCTCTGCAATAACCTTCAAGTACTCCAAATTTGTTATGATCAGGAAATAAAAAGACAACATGGTCACTTCAAAGAAAATTCTGTAATAATTGATAACTTTGGCACCTTGAGAGCGAGCTTCTTTAGCTTGTTCATAGCCCTGAATTGCTTCATTCTTATTAGAACAGCACTGTCATTCTGCTTGTCTGACGCTTTCCCGTCTTTCTTGAGCCATGGATGCTCTGATTGATAGGCCAATCAATTTATCAAAATCTTTGATATATTGTTGAACAAGAACGGGAAAATTGTAAAAATAAAGATTGTAATTATAGTGAATTTGCAATTGAAAATCGAAACTTGGGGCAGTACAAAACGAAAACCAAAACTCTTAAAAAATTGAAAAATAAAAAGGCATAGGTTACCAAAAAGCACTGACAACACCAGTAATTACTTGCATGGTGCTTGCGTGGAATACTTTAAATGAATGCTATGCAAGTAAAACTGTACTTTTCAGTCAACCATTTCCCCTTTTTCCAAATTTTTAAGAGTTTTTGGTCTTAGTTTTGTACTACTCCTTTGGTCCTACATTGCCAATAATCAGTTATAGTTACGGTCCTATTTTCACAATTTTCTCGAACAAGAATTCATCGTAATAACTAGAAATCTTTGATCTACTACTGACCAAGGGCTTCTGCAGCAGTGACCCTCTTCTTTGGATCCATCGTTAACATTTTCTGGATGAGATCCTTTGCACTGTTGGATATAGAAGGCCAAGGACCGGATTGAAGATCCACATGACCCTTTGAGATTTCTGCAAATAAGGCTTCCTCTGTCTTCGAAATGCATAAAAATCCATACATCATCAAATCTCTCTAAGCCGGCCATTTTTAGCCGCTGTCTTAAAAAGAGTTGATAGTAATAAACTTACCACCCCAGAAAGGTGGAAAACCACTTAAAAGTATGTAAAGTATGACTCCAGCGCTCCAGACATCGACCTCCTTCCCGTAGTTTTCCCAGAAAACTTCTGGCGCCACATAAAAAGGACTCCCGGCAAAGTCTCTATAAAGCTTTCCTGGAAAACAATTATGGAAACAAAATTGTAATTAAACTCAAGTCTACTGCAAGCAAAATGAGAAGTTGTCGAGTGCCTTTTTGTTAGAATGGAATATGAGATTGATGCAATTCTGAGGCAAAATTGGAGTTTAGATTCCGATGCAATACCATACTTTGACCGAATCCTGAGACGACTATCATAACTGTCCTCCAAATTAAAAGTTGTTCAAAGATTTCTGGACGGTATAGTGTCAATAGTAAGAAGAACTAGTGTTTTAATTTCCTACTTATAACATTTTGTAGCACATGTATAATTGTTAACATCTCATATCGATATCGATAAAATAAATAAATAATGGTTTTGGACAATCTTTACGTCTTTAACAAGCTTTTGAGATGAGGTAAGATTAAGTTCCATTATTTAACATGGTATCAGAGCCACGTATTCCCAATATTGAAATACCAAGTATTGTTGGACTACCCATTCATATTATTCCATGCTCTATATGTTCATTTCTGAGCGTGTGATGGATGTGTTAGAGCTCACATTGATGAAATAAATAAGTAGTAGTTTTTATATATGGACTTAGGCAATCCTTATCTTTTAAGTTAGCTTTTGGATGAATTCGGCCCAAATTCCATTCATCAACAGTAATGCTAATTTAGTGACAATAATAACTATCACTATATATAATTCGTATGAAGTTTTCATTATCACTATGAATGTATCACTAATTGTAAATAATAATAACTTAATATACAGTTCTTATCACTATGAAACTTGCAAAAATTATTATTGTGAATAAAAAATTTCTACCATTTAATACATAATTAGTTACACTTTTTGCACCGTGACTTCAATATTATTCATATAAATGCACCTTATGGAAACATATATACTTTTCAAAAATCAATGTAAGTCCAAAAAAGTGCAGTTAAAGCTAAGAAACACAAGGAACCATCTTTATGAAGCACTAGATTCATAATAAATCCACCATGAACCTTAGGTGGTAATTCAAGCCGGTTGGGCAGGCTCAGGTTGGATCAAAATAGAGGTATTGTATAACCTTGCTCAATTTGAATCCAATTTATTTAATTTTTAATTCGATAAATATAAACACAAATTCAGCCCACACTGAATCAGATTGATTCAGGTCAACCTGTTTATAAATTGGGTTAATCCAATAACCTAAAAGCTCACAACCCACCCAATCCATTATGAAAATTATGCTTTTTAATGGCAAAAAAATTGATAATGTAAACTATATTTTTACATTACTTGTTGATTTGACTTTCATAGTTTATTTTCATTAGCACATAAGTACTTTTGCAACATGAATAATATTTTAATACATATTGGCTTGGTGGATTTGAAGACCTATATTATTTTGCATCACAAACCACACACAACCTTCTAATTTTGCAGCACACACTAACATTGGCTTATGATGAAAAAATTGTTATAATTCACCAAGCAAAAGCAAAATACTCCATTTTAATACTGGAATTGCTAAACACACCATAGTTTACCAAAATCCAAAAGTTAAAAACTCTAATTTTCAATGAATTGAACCATAAATTGCACAATATTAACAAAAATATAACATGCACACACACAACAGGATCAATAGTAGATATTATTAAACTAAAAAATTATCTGAGTAAGCTAGATATTAAACTAGTCTTCATGCAGGCATAATGAAAAACCATCTTTATTTACTAGATTTAAGAATGTTGATTGTGTTAATTTCGGTGATATTCAATAAAAAGAAGACATCACAATAAAATCGCTTAATTGAGGAAGAAGATGTATCTACAGAGTTCTATGAACATGTGTATCAAGCTTGCTGAACTAGGCTTTCATTATTTTTTTTACTTTTTCTTCGGGCACTTTAAACTTTTAGTAGTAGTTTGATATGATAATAATCAATAAATTTAAATTTTAAAATATCTAGCTTATATTTATCTTTTTATATTATGTGGGTTGGACTGAGACATGTTGAGTTAATGGGTCATCCGAAAAATAATTTCAAGTTGGTCAGGTCAACCCATGACCCAACCCAAACCCACCCAAATATTTTTGGGTTGTATTTCAGGTCAACTCAATTTCAATCCAACTTAATAAGTCCCAATCCAAACTTACTAATTTTGTATCAATTTCATGTCGGGTTGTTGGGTGGGGTTAGAAATTACCCCCCGAAACCAGACCTTTTGGACATGTCCAACTAAAATTTTTAAGCAGCACATGTCCGAAATCTGAACTTATACATAAAATAACACAGATTTCGTAAATGTGTCAGATCAAAAAGGGCGCATTGAGCTTGTGAGTGTGATCTAGTCGATTTAGTTTATTTATTTATTTATTTTATAACCACAAGAAGGAAAAAAAATGCTCCCCATGAGACATAGATGAGATTACCCCAAAATTATGTTTACGAGTGTTGAAATGGTATATTATTTCTAAATGTTCATTATTTTTCAACCAAGTAATCACATAGAATGGTCCACCCCGTTGTTAGGTAGCCCTACCCCCGCCACCCCGCCCCAAAATCCCGTCAAAAGCTTAAAAGAAAAAAACAAAATGGTTGACCTGTCATTTTCTAGTTGACCTGGGTCCTCTTGACCTATGGTGACATCCACGTGTTTATTTCCAGCAACAACTCAGGATCAAATTTCACCAAAATCTGTTGGGTCAAATCGAAATATTTTTCTTTACTGTGGCCCCTAATTCTCGAATTGTACATGCAAATGCTCCTCTTTTACCTCCTTCGTAAGTGTACACCACTGTAAGAAAAAATATCCACCAATCACGAATCATTCATGCCAAGCCGCCTAAACGTGGAGAAGTTGGTTTTCTATTTTCCCATCGTGCGCTTCATCTTATCTTCTATTTTTAAACTTAAAAAACAATTCTTTGTAAAATGCGAAAATTTACATTAATTCATTCATACAATATAATATGTTCTTTTCAAGTAGAGTCTTATTATCTCACCCCAGTAACTAAAAAGGGATTAAAGCAGGCATGCTATCACAAGACAATGGATCATCTATTTACAGATATTTGATTCCAAATTCTTATATGTACGAGATTTAATATTAAAATAATTTCAAATTTTCTATGTCTTCATCCTTAACAACAAACAATTCAAAATACTCTCGATTTTTTTGAATAAATTTGAGATAAATAACAACGATTTACATTTTTTGTACAGTATCTCAAAAATACAAGAACTCAATCACATATAAATATATAAAATGCAGTATTTTCAATCTTGACAAGAATGATGGATTTGGATATTATCGTTGTGGCTGTTACTAGGAATAGGGCATCCATTCTAAAGATGGAGCCATAGTATTATAATGACACCACGTTCTAAACTTGTGCAACACAAAAGTTTGATCCAAACTATGGTTGTTTTTCAACAAACCAATAATTTGCAACCAAGCAATCATCCAATCAAACTCAGCGAGTTATAACTAGCAGATTCATCAAACTAAAGAACAAAACAAGAATCCACACATATATAATCAACAAACTAATTACCTAACACAATAGTATTAAAGATTAAAACTAAATAATAATCGGAAATTAAACATGCATTTCACAAACTGACCCGTCTCAATGAAAACCGGGAGCCCAAAATCAATAGCCTTCAAAGGAGAATCTTCATCTCTACTCACCATCAAGAAATTCTCAAGCTTAAGATCCCTATGCATCACTCCCATGAAATGACAAACATGAACAATGATGCATATATATCCCTAGCCCGAGCTAACAAAGTCAGGAAAATTAATCGCCTCAAATGGTCTGGCCAAGCTGAATTCGGAAATAACAGCCAAACGAGAGCGAAAATAACAGAGTTGGTCTTAGAGGAAGCAACCGAGATGAGTTTTTGAGCCAATCGAGCTGATCTAAAGGAAGCAACCGAGGTGATAGTCTTAGGATGCCTGGGCTGGTCTTCAAACCACACTTTCAGCCTAATATGCCCAGAAAGAAAGAAACGTGGGCCACACGTGGCGCCGTATCGACCAATTCTGTTGAACGTGGGTAGTTAGAATTTTAATGGATACATAACCCAGTTAGTGGGGTGTTTAGCCATATAAAAGGCTTTGTACAAATTGATCAGAGGATTATCTTGTTTAATTTTTTCAATTGGTGCTCAGTGAAATTATTCTTTTGGGCATCAATTTGGCACCGCCTGTGGGAATAGATTAGCAGTTTTAGACATGAGAGTGGGCGATTCAGAAGAGAATGGAGTGACAGGAGCGAGGATGATGTCACAAGGTGAACCAACGCTTGTAATCACTACCACCATGCCATCAGCCACGGCGGCACATCTGGTAATCACTGAAGGAGTAGCCCCAATATCCCCAATGGTAAGGCAAACGACTACAGAACAGTTGGCGAACTTTTTATGGTCAACATTCGGTGTTATTGCTGCCCCCCAAGCTGTTGGAATAGTGCATGCATCCCCTTTGTTGATGCCGCCAGGCCCCATGGTCATCCCTTTTTTGCCGGGAATGGTACTTAATATGCCACCGCCTTTTACCCCTGTGCCCCTTCCGGGATTAGTTAGT
>JACGDI010005328.1:180252-208320 GCA_014898725.1 Jacaranda copaia | reverse complement strand
CACCATATTACCAATCAGAGGGAAATATGGGCCGGATCTTCTCTAATTAATACAAAGATGATTGGTTGACGGCACATCTAATGTGAACATGATGTTGGTTTGACTACATTTAATGCGAAGGTGAACAATTGCAAGTGAACAAATAATGTATTTAATGCGATTGTGCCTAGGGGCATTGTCGTAGTCAACCTCTGTCTAGTCGAGGGAGTCAAATGTGCCCACCTATGAGAGGCTTTTCCATGTAGATGGCAGTTGTCTTCTAGTTGATCGGCTTGGTATATTAATTGACCTGGCTTGTCAACAGGCCAGCAGGCTTGCTCATGGTTGTAGGTGATCTAATTATTGGACTAGGTCAAGTATACCCCAATCACATATATACAATAAATTATATTTAATTCAAATTTTTTTCCACTTTTAAGATGAAAAAATAATTAATTTGATATCAACATTAAAAATTATTCCTATAAAACATAATCAAACATATAAATACTCTTGAAAATATTTTTTACTTTGTCCCCAAAATATAAACAAAACAACATCATATTTCCCAATCTCACTATTACATTCCCCAATCCACACCCAAAATTTATTTTCTCAAAGAATATAAACCAAAATACTTCAAAACATTACCAAACATTCCATTTGCGTTTTCAATGGTTGATTATACAATAGGAATGAGAACTAGCTTTGGGTTTTTTTATACAAAAATAGAGAAGTGTTTTTTAATATATTTTTTTATATTCCGATAGTCTTAAAGTGATTAATAGAATTCACTATTTATTAAATCTTGCGGATATGTGATCATAAAATGACAGAGTATGTACGGGAAGAATTACAAATAAAAATATGTTGAGTTTTTATAAAAAAAAGATAAGTAAAACAAATACATTTTCAAAATACAATGATAAAAAGAAAAAATAGAAGACTCTTTTATGAATATACAACAAAAATCGTCTTGGTTTATTTCTATATTATTTTTCCGAGCATTCGAAATTAATATACAACTAAAATTAAATGGTTGTAGAGTTCGAATTTTAGTGACAAAAACTTGCAAAGTAGAACATCAAGTTAAATCATTTACAATGAGTAAAATGTTCTTTTAATGCTTTCTCGTTAACATCCAGCATAGCCTTAGTTTTTAAAAATAAATAAAATTCATATTTGATCATGTGCATTATGTATGATATAGGATAGCCTAATAGGCCCACTAAGCAAGTCCAATGTCAATTCCGTTCAGCCCAGCAAACCCACTAAGCCCAACATCAGTTTTGGAGCTAACCCATTTAACAACTATTTGGTTGAGTAAACTATTGTCGACCAGGACTAACGGAATGCGTCACATATTCTAGCCTTTTTCACCATGTACCAGGTCAATTACTTAAATGGTCGACCAACTAGGTCCGGTCGACCGCTGTCAACCTCATGTCTTTTTCTCCGGCGTTGACTCAGATCCAGGCCACATTTATTATTTTATTAGACATCATGCCTCCGCATTAATGACACGTGACTGCCGGTATAGTCGCTGCCACCAACCCTATCACTACCTTTGATAGAGAGGCGCCTACCAGAGGTACTATTCACCCTAAAAAATGGGAGATTGTGCCATCTGAAATAGTACTGAGATCTAGAATGACCACTTAGCCCCCGCAAGGATTAAAGGCCACTACACCTGGTAGAGGCAACATGGACAAATCATACCTGGAGAAGGCTATAATATCTCATATTCAACCATGCTCAAGGTAATGCTAAATACACCATAAGCTTTCTATATTCTGTTCGATTATCTTATCTCAACCAAAACTGACTTGAGCGTCGGAATGCCTTAGCCGGGGGCACCTCAGCTAGTTTAACGTGTGTTGATTGTTGTAGATCTTAGACCTCGGGAAGTACACAAGTTGGATTACTCGACCTCTCTGATCAGATCAACCCCAAAACAGTTCCTTTTCACTCTAAACTATTTTCAACCTTATCATTTTGGTGCCATCTGTGGGAAAGCTCTTGAGATTGTAATGAGAAAATGGTTAACACACGCAGAGCCCCATCTGGAAGGGAGAAGAATAGGAGGTCCACATCTCCATCTCTCCTTTCACCCCAGCAAGGTGTACACGCAGCAGGCTCCAGCACCCCCCTCAGGAGTAAATGGTGACATTAACTATGTCTCAATTAATGCAGCTAATAAGCGAGCAAATCCCTGCCCAAATTTCAACTTAGTTGTCCACCGCATTAAATAGGCACATCGCAATGCCCGCCTCTGTTACTAGTGCCACCCCTTAGCCGCCTCCTCTAAGAGAGAGGTCTCCCCGAGACAGCTGGGGCCGCCAGGAATATAGGCGACCGCCAACCCACCGTGAAACTAATCCTAGGTGCCATCAAGAGGAGAGGAAGCAACCAGAGTTATGGGAAGAGATTACAGACTCAATAGACCACGTTTGATCTAATCGAGCCAAGCCGCATGATAAGGTCAAATGCTCCGGCATGAGCACTGCGATGATATATAAGAATCTACGGACCTTGCTGCCCAACCTTTTTGATCCTCGCAGCCCAATAGGGTCGAGCGAGCTAGGCTATGCCTTGAGAAGGAAGTGTCCCACCAAGTCCAACAGTTGAATAAGCGCTTCGACAAGATTTCGAGGAGAAATACTAAAAAAGCACTCAACTTAGAAAGCCCTCAGAGATCTCGACACAAGAGGGGATCTCCATTTGTTCAGGATATTATCGATGAATGCATTGCTATCGACGTAAAGGTTCCAACCGGCCTGCTAAGGTATGATAGATCGACGGACCCCAATGAACACCTCATGCAGTTTGAACATATGATGCAGTTGTATAGACACAATGAGTACATACACACCAAAATGCTAGTAACCACCTTCTAAGGCATGCAATGACTAGTTTGTGAAGCTCAAGCCATCATCAATTTACGCCTATAATCAGTTGTGCGATAAATTCTTATACTAGTTTGCCAACAGGCGAAAGGCAAAACTTCCCCATACTTATCTCTATATCGTAAAACAGAACGAAAGGGAGTCTCTTCGAATTTCTTCACCAAATTCAACACGGAGGTCCTCAAGATTGATAACCCCAAGATTGAATTCTTGATCGATGTATTGTTCTTAGGGCTAAGGCACAAAGAGTGCACCAACGCTCTGGTGCGGGAACAACCCAGGTTGATGGAGGAGTTGCTCGACCTGGCTAAGAGGTATATGACGCAAGAGGAGATGAATAAGCTCAAATTCAGATCCTCCAAAGTCGATAAAAAGAAAAAAGAAAGAGACGATCAGAAACACAAAGAGAGAGGTCGATCTCCCATCAAGCGATTCTATGACTATACACCCTTGAACATCCTAAGGAGGGAGGTCCTGTATGCCATCCAACATGATTACCTCCTCAAGAAGCCCAGAAAGTTGACAGAGACTGAAGCCATGAAAAAATTAAAGAAATATTGCCACTTTCACAAGTAAAAGGAGAACGATACAGATGAATGCTTCAATCTCCAAGAAGAGATCGAGAGATTAATCAGGCAAGAACACCTCAAGAAGTACATAGTCGTGGACTCCTAGATCAAAGGGGGTAAAATCGATCAAACTCCTTGAAGAGAAAGGTCGATTAGCCCTAGAAGGAAAGAAAAAGGAAAGAAACCCGCCCATGAGGATCGACCACCTATCCGAGGAATCATTGATATGATTGCGGGTGGTCCCACAGAAGGGGGATTCAAAATCTACTCGAAGACAAACTCAAAGGAGGCTCGAGTCGGCTAAAACCTCCCACATCGAGACAACTTCCATCTTTCAACGAGTGCAAAGCCCATTTCATTTACTATTGCTGACCTTGCACACCTGGAAAATAGGAACATCAACCAAAAAATAGATTGTCCAATGGTAGTCTTTGTGGAGATTGCTAATTTTGAAGTGTGCAAGGTTCTGATCAACAATGACAGCTTGGTCAATATAATCTTCCTCTCTACCTTAAAAAGAATGAATATAGGCCAGTTAAAATTTGAACCTATTTGCACATCGCTAGTCGAGTTCGGGGGATCGGAGATCATTTCAAAATGATTAACCTGTCCACATTATTTGGAGAGGCTCCCAGAAGGCGAACTTTAATGATAAATTACCTGATGGTTGATGCTCCATTCGCTTACAACATCATCATAGGTCGACCCGCCCTCAATGACTTATGTGCAATTGTGTTCACCTATCACTTGAAGGTCAAGTTTTCGACCCCAGTAGGTATGGGGGAACTTTTATGTAACATGAAAAAGGCTTAGAGATGCTATAACATCTCAATCAAGTCAAACGAGCAGAAAGCTCGATCACAACTGAAGACCTCAAGGGATGCCCCTGTAGCAAAACTAGAGGAAACCCAAGCCAGCAAGAAGCGAAAGTTCAAAGACACCAGAGTGGAGCCCGTCGGGGACCTTAAAATCATTAAGCTCAAGCAAAAAAATCCCAACAAGACAACCCATATCAGAACAGACCTGGGCCCCCACTTGGAGTGTCTCATGGTCGATTTTCTGATAAAGAATATTGATATCTTTGCATGGAAGGCATCAGACCTTCAGGGAATCAACCCCAATGTCATTGTACACCATCTTAATGTTGATCCCTCGAACAAACCAGTCAGGTAAAAGACAAAAACATTCAATGCAGAGAGAACATAAATCATCAAAGATGAGGTTAGGAAACTCTTAGATGCTGGTTATATTGTAGAAATTCAATATCCCTTTTGGCTTTGTAATGTTGTCCTAGTCCCTAAGAATGAGGGACAGTGGCGGATGTATAATGACTTTATGGATTTAAATAAAGTATGCCCTAAGGATCCTTACCCCCTACCTCGCATAAATTCAATAGTTAATTCAACTTCTGGGTGTGAGTTATTGAGCATGATGGATACATCTCAAAGATATCATTAGATTTTCATGGCTAATGAGGATAGGGACAAGACCTCCTTTGTAGTTCCAAATGAACTATATTGTTTTCTAGTTATGCCTTTTGGGTTAAAGAATGTCGGAGCAACTTATCAGCGACTCATCAATTTTATGTTCAAAGACCAAATTGGTAAATTGATGGACGTTTATGTTGACAACATGATTGTCAAAATAGAAAAATCTCAGGATCACTTGCTCAACCTCAATAACACTTTTGCGATATTGAGAGCCTTTGGTCTAAAATTAAACCCAAATAAGTATACGTTCGGATTTAGGGAGGAAAAGTTTTAGGCTACATGGTCGGTCAAAGAGGCATTAAGGCTAATCCACAAAAGATCCAAGCATTTCTCGATGTTACCCCTCCAAAAATAGTTTGAGATGTTCAGAGATTAGTTGGTAAGATTATAGCCTTGGGCAAGTTCATCGCCAGATTGGCCAACAAGAGTCTATTGTTTTTTAAAATTCTCAAAAATACCAAGAAGTCAGGCTTTCAATGGACTGCACAGTGTGACCAGATGCTGGTCGAACTAAAACAGTACTTGGTCTCACCCCCTATGTCGATAAAACCTGAGCTGGGCAAAGTACTTTGGGTATATTTGGTGGTCTTCGCAGCATCGATCCGCTCAATACTGATCTTGACCCAATACGGCATGCATCGATTAGTCTACTATTATAGAAAGTCCCTCCACGAGCTAGAGCATAATTATTTAGAAATCAAGAAATTTGCTTTAGCACTCGTAACTGCAGCTCAAAAGTTGCGACCGTACTTCCAATCTCACTCTTTTATAGTGCTGACCAACCAACTATTGAAGCAAGTATTGGCGAAGTTGGATACGTTTAGGAGATTGACTAAATAGGCAATCGAACTGGGAGAATTCGATATTACTTTTCTAACTTGAACTACCATCAAAGCACAAGTCCTAGCCGACTTTATTGCTAAACGAGTCGACCTTCCCGAGGTGAGTTCTAAGGCTCCTCTTGTTTGGACAATGCACGTCGATGGATCGTCAACCACATCCAATGGTGGAGTAGGTGTCGCTCTCCGCTCTCCAGAGCTAGAAGAATATGATTTTGCAATAAAATTAGACTATGCAGTCATGAACAATGAGGCAAAATATGAGGCCCTTCTTGCTGGAATGAGAATAGCACTCAAGCGAAGAGTTGAACACCTAGTTGCAAACATAAACTCTCAATTAATGGCAGAGTAGGTCAGTGGAAATTTTAAAGCCAAGGACGCAACCATAAACCAATACTTAGTTGAGGTAAAGCAGCTACAACAATCATTCAGAAGATTTGAGCTTGCCCAAGTTCCTCGATCATAGAATGGGCAGGCAGATGCTCTTTCAAAATTTGCTAGCTCTACCAGGGGGATGAGGGACAAGAAGATCACATTTTTGGTTTCTGATAAGTCATCCGTTGGGGCCATCGATGAGAATTTGATAGCAAGCGTTGAAGGAGAGATAGCTTCTTAGCAAACTTTGATTAAATTATATTTAAGCTAAGGCACCGTCCCCAAGGACAGAAATGAGGCTCATCGACTTTGGGGTCAGGCTTCCAAATTTTCCCTCGATGAGCATGGTCAGTTGTATAAGAGGTCGATCTTGAGCCCACCATTGAGGCGTCTCGACCGCGATCAGGCTTCAGAGGTGTTACATAACATTCGTGCAAGTATGTGTGGCAATCATTCTTGAGAAAGATCCTTAGCCCACAAAGTGATTAGGTACGGATACTTTTGGCAAAATTTATTGAAAGACTCAGTAGACTATGCACATAAATGTACTTCATGTCAAGTACATTCAAATTTACCACACTAATCCACAGTACCGATGGTTAGTGTTTAAATTTCTTGGCCTTTTGATCAATGGCGAATTGACATTCTGGGCTCACTACCAAAATTGACAGGACAGCAAAAATTTATAATTATCGTAGTTAAGTATTTTACTAAGTGGACTGAGGCGGAGACCATTCCAAACATAACGGATGCGGCCATCAAGAGTTTCATATGAAAGAACATCATATGTCATTTTAGTTTATTCAAGGTCCTTATTTTTGATAATGGTACTCAATTCCAGAGCAAAAGCACCAAAGGCTGGTGCGAAAGTTTAGGAATCACACAACACTTTACTTCAATAGGTAATCCTCAGTCAAACGATCAGACGGAGATGACTAACAGAATGATCCTCAACCATCTAAAGGTGAGGATATAAGACACTGGTTCGAGCTGGGTAGATAACCTACCAGGCATGTTATGGGCATACAAGACAACTCCTTGAATAGCCACTGGCCATACCCTTTACTGCCTAGTTTATGGGTCCGAAGCAGTATTCTCCTCGGAGCTAATCCAGCACATAGCTAGAGTGTTTCATTTTCATCCACTGTAAAACACGTCGGAGAGGAAGCTTGACCTCGAGACCATTAACGAATGTTGCCAAGAAGCTTATAACACCATGCAACGTTATAGGTTGAAGATGGCCGAGAACTACAATAAAGGAGTCAAGTTGCACCATTTTAAGGTCAGAGATCTTGTCCTAAAAAAAGTTGAAGTTCCAGGTAAGCTCGACCCCAAATGGGATAGACCATACACAGTTGTCAAAGTATCAAAACATAATGCTTATAAACTGGCCAATATAGAAGGGGAAGAACTCCCTTGCCCATGGAATGCAATTAATTTTAGGAAATTTTACATTTGAAACCATATTGTATTTACTTGTCAAAAGTCGTCAGCTCAAATAAAATTCCAGCAATATGGATATAATTTGGAGTCACTGGTATAACAAGCTGACCCTGCAGTCGACATACAAGCAGCTCCATGCTGCCATTACTTATGTTGACCTACAGTTGATATATAAGCAGTTCGCATTGCCACTCAAGCGGCTCCATGCCGCCATTACTCATGTCGACCCTGTAGCCGCCACTCAAGCGGCTCCATGCTGTCCCTACTCATGTTGACCCCATAGTCGACATATAAGGAGTTCGCATTGCTACTCAAGCTGCTCTGTGTTGCCACTACTCATGTCGACCTCATAGTCGGCATATATGAATTTCACGTTGCCAATCAAGCGGCTTCTTGCCACCCCAATCCAAGTTGACCTCGTCGTCGATGAACAAGCAGCTCAAGCTACCACTCAAGTCAATCACATAATCGACAAATAAGCAGCATCATGTTGCCACTTTGGTTTCATGCTTCTATGCCTGGAGTGGACCTTTGCAGTCAACGAAGCAACAACCCAGCCTTAGCATCGAAATTAATCAACCCGTGTCGATCCTATCGACCCCAGGGTTGGAGATCTAGTGGTTGGCTCAGTAGTTGATCAACAGGTGTTAAAAATCAACAACACAGTTGAATGGTCATGCAACGGACAAGGCTACAACAAGTCGACTCGATCGACAACAATCTTTAAATTTTCTCAACTATAAGGGCGAAAGCCAGGTGATTCATCAGTTACTTCCACATTGTTACAACAACTTAATAGGAGGTGAAAACAATCAATTGCTATCTTTAACAAAACAAAAGGAAATGAAAAGCAATATTTATTCATCAAGTGATTGATGGTCATTACATAAAACAAAAACAAAAACAAAAACAACAGAAAAGAAAGAAGACAACATAGACGCTGGATTATTTCTAGCTAGTCCCTGCCTGCTCGCCTTCAGGACATTCAAAGTCTAGATCAGGCATTATGCATATGAGCAGCGAGACTGCTCGAGGAGGTTCGGATGGCCCAACAACATCGCTCATAAAGTTGGTTGAGCATATCACGTACTACACCACATCGACCTCTTTTTCCTTTAGTTGAGCTACCAGGTCCTCAGTGAAGGAGAACTCCTCAACCAACTATTTCAGTCTAGCGTCGACCTCGACCTTCTTCTTCTGGGCCTCAGTTAAAAGCTCATCGACAGCGGCTACAGCTTCAGTCCTTGGGGCTTGCTCAGCTTCAGCCTCTTTGGGGTTTGGACTTACCTCCAATTTCTCGTTCAGCGCCAAGCTTATCCTGCTCTTATCTTCAGGGTAGAAAGCATATCCCAGATGCTTGAACTGCTTTATAGATTTATGGAAGGCTTCTCAAGCATCGTCTAGGGATGCGACCATGCTCACATCCTGAAAAATAGTGCTGACAATGAATTGTTCAATCATTTTGCGGTGCATCCTAGGGACGTAGCGATTGAAGGCCTTCCTTACCTTATTGGTCGCCTTTGCACGGCCTACAGCCCAACTAGAAGAATAACTCACTTGCAGATCTAGCTGGGCCTTCTTTATTATGTTATCCATGCGGCTTCGCTTCTCGACCGCCTGGACCAGTTGCTGATCCTAGGAGTTGAGTTACTCCTGCAGTTCGGCCACCCTTTTGTTTAGTTACTTGACCTGTAGTTGCAAGGACTCGAGTTGCACCTTGAGGGTTTCCAAGTCCTCCCCTCCTTGCAACTCCTCCCTTTCCTCCAACGCTAGCTTCGATCGACGAAAGATATTATAGCCTAACTGTCCTACCTGGAACACCAAATGACGTTACTCCACAATACCATCATGAAATGGAAATTTGATTAAAAATTATCAACCTCATCCTTACTATGTTGCAATGGTAGGACAGTGCTCGGATGACCCCAGCCTGGCTGAGGTTCATCAGTCT
Source organism: Jacaranda copaia (assembly GCA_014898725.1). Lineage (NCBI taxonomy): Eukaryota > Viridiplantae > Streptophyta > Magnoliopsida > Lamiales > Bignoniaceae > Jacaranda > Jacaranda copaia. The sequence goes on along the minus strand of JACGDI010005328.1, from coordinate 198,768 downwards.
CTACTGGTCGGATACGAATAGCATCGACGAAAGCTATTTTAGAGTATCACTGCCTGTCATCCCCCCCAGATGATGGAAGTCAAGTCATTCATCTCCTTAGTTGGGTCAGTGGAAAACTAGGGAGTAAGCAGCCGCGGAATTTGGAATAGGGTCCCATCGCCAAGCTTCCCAAATAGGTCATAGCTTGTAGCTGCTTTCTGTTTTCCTTTGCCTGTGGCAATCTTTTTTAGAGCCAAGCCCCTTTCCTCGACCATCAACCTTTTGCCCTGACCTGCGAGGCTACTCAGGGCAGGATCTTCCCGATGAGCGGATTGAGATTCTGTCGCTTGTTCAATTCGAGCGAGCATCAGAGCTGATATCGATCAAGTTGAACCCGCTAGTTCTGTTGGTGCTCCCTCTTATCGCGTAGCGACTGCTCAGTGATGCTCTGCATTTCTCAAAGCTCAGGCTTGGGATTCAAGTCTGCTTCTTGCCATTGCTTCTTCTCGATCTGTAGGTACAGACAATATAAGAAAAAATTAGAGTCGAGCAGGAAATGACTACCTACAATTACAACTATCGATGAGAACCACTACTTAACTAATCGCCCTCAGGCAGGTCAAGTTGGACTAGTGACAAGCTAGCTAGGACCAAACACCTTGTCTCAATCAGAATTAAGGCCTCCATATGCCTAAATCCAACTAAGTCCCTAATGAATTGGTTGGGCCAGCTAGGTGTTTAGTTCCTAGGTCCACAGGCCCCCTCCACCAACCCCGAGAAATGTCATAGAAAAAGTATTTTTTCCATTCTTGGCCATACGACGAGGCAGGGGATACCAAGAATTTTTACAAGGTCAAGTGGTCAAGTAGTAGAAACTAGACTCCTCGGTACTACCCAACTTTCATGACATAGATAAATAAAATAGATTTGAGAAGTTGGCAAAATAAGGCTAGTTGATTATATAAGTGCATCAGTACAGTGAAACTGTACAGGGTAGCAAAATAATTTGGCAATAGTTGGGTTATACATACTTCCAAGCCTATGAAGAGGTCGACTATCACTTGAGCAAAGGGAAACCTAAGACCACATTTCAGCCCTTTCTCAAACACAATGATGCACCCTTGTGGAGGTCGATGCATTTGGCCCCGAGCCCCTGGAACTAATAACTCATACTCATTGAGGATATGGTATGTTGTCCTAATTCTTAACAGATCGGCAAGGATTATTTTGGATGTTATCTCCATATAATGATCTGGGGTAAAGAATCAACCTCGGGTTACAGGAACTTCGACTGGCCCCGCCTCACCCTCATAAACTGCCCTTTCGTCGCTCGAGCTACTAGAACTGCTCATACTCGAGCTATCACTAGAAGAACTACTAGGATTGCTATCATAGGATGTTTCAGAGGCACTCTCACCCTCAGCCCCCCTACCCTAATAGGCCACATTCTCAAACCTAGTATCCTTACTATCAGAGCTTGTAGACATTTTATCTTAGAAGAAAAGAGGAACAAAAGAAACATATGGCAAAGTAACTTACAGTGGATATTGTGCAGGCTCTAACAGTACAAGGTTGGAGAACTTCAAAGGCAGGAATTCGACCAAAGATAGATTCAGCAAAAGTGTAAATAGAAGCATGTCTCCTTATTATTTATAGGGGTTTATGCACAGGAACCCAAGCGTCAGTTATGATTACTCCCTGCCTCCATACGCTTAGTATTCAGTGAAGTAACCGGCGCATTAAATGCAGCAAAATTGCCTTAAACCCTAGTCGGCAATTCAAAAACCCCGATCAAATATGGCTAACTGCCGTAACTGCTTAATAACTCCCTACTCCTTCTCGTCGACAAACTCGATTTGGATCGCGAGTTGGAGAGGCTCATGATATAGGATAGCCTAACAAGCCTACTAAGCAAGCCCAATGTCAGTTTCATTCAGCCCAACAGGCCCACTAAGCCCAACATCAATTTTGGAGCTAACTCATTTGACAACAACTATTTGGTCGAGTAAACTATTGTCGACCAGGACCGACGAGATACGTCACCTATTCTAGCCTTTTTCACCATGTACCAAGTTGATTACTTAAATGGTCGACCAGCTAGGTCCGATCAATCGCTGTCAACCTTAAGTCTTTTTCTCCGACATTGACTCAGATCAAGGCTGTATTTATTATTCTATCAGACATCATGCCTCCGCATTAATGACACGTGACTGCCGATACAGTCACTGCCACCAACCTTGTCACCATCTTTAGCAGAGAGGCGCCTATTAGAAGTGCTGTTCACCCTAAAAAATGGGAGATTGTGCCATCTGAAACAGTACTAAGATCTGGAATGACCACTTACCTCCCAGTAAGGATTAAAGTCCACTACACCTGGTAGGGGCACCATGGACAAATCATGCCTGGAGAAGGCTATAAATACATCATATTCAACCACGCTCAAGGTAATGCCAAATACACTATAAGCTTTCTATATTCTGTTCGATTATCTTATCTCGACCAGAACTGACTTGAGCGTCAGAGTGCTTTAGCCGGGAGCATTTCGGCTAGTTTAACGTGTGCTGATTGTTGCAAATCTCAGACCTTGGGAAGTACACAAGTTGGATTACTCAATCTCTCTAGTCAGATTAACCCCAAATAGTTCCCTTTCACTCTAAACTATTTTCAACCTCATCAATGTATATGGTACATTTGTTGCATGTGCTAAAATTTTTACAATAGATAACAAATAAGATGTATAGTTATTTTAGTATAATATTAACTTTTTTAAAAATATGTGATTTATATCTATACGTAAAAATAGTGATAAAAATTTATGATAAAATGATAATTATAAGTGTAGAATGTATAGATTGTATGTAGTAGTTATTGACTTACTGCATATGTTGTAGTTATGATTTATGAGGATTAAAAAAGGAAACCGAAGATATTTTAGACACATTATATGAAAACATATCAAGAAAATAAATAAATACAGTTTAAAATAGGAAGAAGAATATAGAAATATATAGAGTTGTTTCTTTACTTTTCCAATAGTTCAGTTTGAATTTTTCTTAGTAAAAGTTTGTTTTTCTAACTTTGGTTTGAAACTTTTGGAACAAGTAATCTAGTTTTGGGGTTTGGTTATGAATATTTCTCAATTCTCATAGACCAAAGATTTATTCCCTATAATTTTTATTTGAATTATAAGCGATCTTATTTTCCTTGGCTGATTTTTTATTTTTTTAATTGATTGTTCTATATAACTATTTTACTGTAGTTGGTTTTGAACTTTTTTAATATTTTGAATTTACTTTTTTATTTAATTTTAAATTTTTCTTTTTTTCACACTAAATCCATCCTTTTTGAGCTTTGATTTTGAATTTTTCTTTAACTTTTTGATTTAATTTTAAATTTATCTTCCATGATTATTCCAATCCATAATTATTTTATAACCATTCTTAAGCGAATATAACAAGCCATATAGGATTGTCGACATGTCAGATTTGGATCAAATCAAGCACATTCAAATTTGAATTCAATTATTAAAATTCATATTCAAATCTTTTTTAATGCGTACTGCATCCAAATCCAATGGATATTGAAAATTGGATAAAAAAAATCAGATCGGATTTAATATTTTTTTTCTTTTTTTTCTTTTGGATTGTATAAAAAATTATATTTACAGAATAAATTTATATCATATTGATTTTTAACAAGTTTTTATTAATTTTAACAAGTTTTTTTTTTTAACAGAGTAAACGTGCTTTTTAAAATCAAATGGCCCCTAAATTATGAGTATTTTACTTTCATGCAATCTAAGAAGTTCAACAAATAATTAATGTCTCATATTAATAATGTACATTTTATTTTATTGTCTATTAAAATTCATAATTCAGAGTACCTCAATCAAGGAACCGAAGCACTTCCTAAATGAATTTTTAGTCGAATATATTTATTATGATAATAACAAAATGTTTCAAAGAGCTTTTTGTCAGTTTAATAGTTTATATCTGAATTTAATTATTTTTAAGTATTGGTAAAAGTTGTTTGCATTTTTGTTTCTTATAAAAACAAGTAAAAATATTAAAAATTAAAAGCAACACTTTGCTAATTGCCACAGCTCTTTGATAAAATAAGAGTGAATATTTCATTCTTTCTTCTCAAACACGTAAATTCTATTTTTTATACTAATTTTTATCATTACCTTTAAAAAATTTTAACTTTTATTATTCTCCTTTTTATAATTTTTCACTTCTTAAAAAATAAAAATGGTTGTAAACAGCCTAATGTGTTCGATGTCTGCTATTTTTTATTTTTTTTATAATTCTGCAAATTTTTTTATTTGTTTGGTAATAAGCCAGTTTATTTATTTTCGACTAGGCCATCCTTCGATTTCCAGTCTTTAGAAAACCTCAACACGACAGCGTATTGGACACGTGAAGTTATTAACATGGCATATTAAATTTTTTGATAAGTGGTATTGGAGTGTAAATGAGATGAGACAATTCGCAAATAATTCGAGCTCAACTCTATGAAAGTTCGTATTTGACTCAATCTTTTTGAGCTCAAGTCGAGCCGAGCTAAGCTCGAGCTTGCCAATCAAATGAGCCAAACGGAGCTCAATAATATTCAACTTAAAAAGTTTGCGAGCCTAAATGAGTTTTTTTATTATACGTACACACATATATAATTATAATGTAGGCCTATATAATAAAATCTATAAAGATAGATAAATAATAATAACAACAACAACAACGACAACTCGATTTTTTAATTTTAGAAAAATATAGAACAAAATTATTTAAAAAATTTATAATTATAGATTTTGTTTTGAGTCTAAATGAGCTCGAGTTAGTCAAAATTTGTACAAGTTCGAACTTGAGCTTATCCAAATTTAACATATTGAGTTTTTCTGCTTCTCTATGATAAGCCTTATCAAGTCATCATTGAACTTTCGTTTATATAGATGAGCCGAGCTTGAACTTGGCTGTTTAGACTCGACCAAGCTCAACTCAAGCTCAAACTCGCGAATTAATAGACAAGCCAAATTTGAGCCTACTAGATTTGGGTTCGGCTCGTTTATACCCCTAAGTGGTGTTACTAAATTATTTAAATCTTAATATTTGTTACATTATTTAACATTATTAGATTAATTTTCAAGAATTCACTAAATTATTTTTCATTGCACCTAAAAATAGTAAAAATTGACTACTCAACTGTAACAAAGGGATTTTTGTTTCATTCCTCAAGTTTAGCATTTTCAGTCGGGAAATGTGAACTTGCTAATATTTTGAAAAATGAAATTTTCAATCTTTTCTCAAACTTTACACTCAATTTCACAAAAATCTACATCCCATTTGGGATAAATGTAAACTATTTTATTAAGTATATCAAATGAATCAAATATACATTTTTAAAATAAAATATCAAATACTCAATTTATCAGTCAAAACAATTCCAACTCTCTTTCAGATCCATTATCCACAGTTTTCGTCGACATATTCTCAAGAAAGATCTTTTCAAAACATTCCTAAAAAATATTTTCAAGTAAATAATTATGAAAATGTATCTGCATAAGTTGCGTTGTGGTTAGGAAAGTAGGGGTTTTCTAGGGTCCTGTACTCATGATTTGACTTGTTTTTACGTACTCACTTTTCAGCCATTTATATCAGTTTGATTTAATCCTCACATTTGAACCATCATAAAGTGAAGAATCATGGTTCTTTTATGGAACCATCTTCTCTTAACATTAAATTATAAAAAATAAAATAAAAATTATTATTCTTTTGATATTAAATAACCAAATTAACCTTATTAATATGAAGAAATTAAAAACCATCTTTCCCTTATTGCAAACCCTAATTCAACTAGAAGAAATAAACCCTAATTCAATTAAAATTCAACCTAAAGAAAATTAGAGAAAACTCAGAAGGTAGCAAGCAAAGTCAAAGTCCAAACCTCCACTAGCAAAGGGGTATTTCTTCTTGTTGTTATCTTAGGTACCACCAGCCTTCCTGCAAATGGTACTCAGATTTCTCAAATTGAATTCTGATTGAATTCCATGGTATTTAGAATTCTTATTGTTTGAATACCCAAGGTCATGGTACTCAAAATTCTCGCAGGTCAATTTTTCTTCCCACAAGTGCGGTTGAATTCTGATTGAATTAGGATTTATTTCTTTTGGTTGAATTAGGGTTTGAAATAAGGAAAGGATGATTTTTAATTTCTTGATATTAATAAGGTTAATTTGGTCATTTTATATCAAAAGAATAATAATTTTTATTTTATTTTTTATAATTTAATTTTAATAAAAGATGATTCCATAAAATAACCATAGTTCTTCACTTTATGATGTTTCAAAGGTAAAAATTAAATCAAACTGATATAAACAGTTAAACAATGAGTACGTGATGACAAGTTAGAACCATAGGCACATAACCCTAGAAAACCCTAAGATAGTAAAAGAGGACAGACACATTCATTCATAGAAACCTTAGTGGAACAAAGTTGAAACAACTTCCTTGCATGGGTGCAAGACATCAACGTTTAGACAAATCATATAAATTTTAAGTCAACATTGGTCCACATATGACATTAGAGCATCACCATGGCTTACAGCGCATTGAAATATTATGCGCTCGACAAATAGGGCCTCCACATCGGCGTAGTCGGGCTCGGCAGGCTGGGCCATGTGGCGGTTAAATTTGCCAAGGCTTTCGGAGTGAAAGTAACGATTATCAGCATCTCCGTTAGTAAAAAATAGGATGCCATTAGAACTATTGGCGCCGACGTCTTTCTGGTGAGCCAAGACGCTGACACTATTTGTGCAGTTCACCCCATTCAGCCATTGATAAGCCTTGTGAAACCGCACGGGAAGCTGGTGGTGGTCGGCATGCCGGATAAGCTTGAGTTGTCGAAGTACTCGTTGGTTGTGGGGCAAAAAGCCGTCGATAGAAGCTTAATCGGCGGGCTGAAAAAGACGCAAGAGATGATCGATTTTGCGGTGAAGTATAATGTAGTGTTGATCGTGGATGGATTATGTGAATAAAGCAATGGAGCACCAAGCGAGAGTTGATGTAAAGTATCGGTTTGTGATTGATATTGGGAAAACACTGAAAGCTAAATGAGTGAACTCAGCTGGGGTGGTTGGCTCCGTTGTACATATACATATATCTTCTTGTAAATAAGAGAAATATGTTAATTTGTAAATAAATAAAACACGCAAACCTTAATTAGAGCGAGGGAAGTTTATTGTATTATACTTCTATTCATTTCATGATTATTTCATAAAATTCGGCAATGTATATCATTGCCTTTATTATATATTAGTTGTGAATAATCTCCTTTGAAAGTTTGAATCTAGATTTTTCAGTGGAAGATACTTTCTTATAGTAGGGAAAGCTTGAACTCAAAGGCAGCAACTCATCTATGCAAATGGATCATCATAAAAAATAGAGAGATTATTGGGATCGCTTTAAGATAAGTTTTAGTTATGATCCTTTTGTGATGAAATCTTGATTGACAAATCTTATTCCATATTGTAGCATACTGTAAATAAGGAAAATATTCAACGAATTCAATATCACAAAATTCGTAGACTGATTGCCCCCAAATCATGGCCTTATAAAAGGAAAGTAACTATTGGAACTTCTATATGGAAACTTGCATATTGAAGAAAGAAGGATATCGTTGGATTCAATACCACAAAATTCGAAGTCTTGTTGCTCAAATCATGGCCTAATAAAAAGAAACAACAATAATCCAGAAATATAAAAGGAAAATGACTGTTGGAGCTTTTATATGGAAACCTGCATATTGAAGAAGGAAAAATATCATTGGAAGACAAGATATCATATTAAGAGTCTTCTATTTAAATAAAAGATGTCCTAAGACAAATGAGTGAAATTTTTCTCAAAAGTTCAGAACTCTATAGGATACTTATCTGGAAGCTGCGCTGGAAGCTTACTTTTACCCTCCATCATCCAGTCTGTTAGAAGTTTCTGCAATAGAGGAAATTGCTTTTTGTTATTGATTTTTTAATATCTAGTCTTCGCTGTAACTTCATTTGTGTTTAAAATAAGAGCAAAATCTTAAGATTATATCTTAGGTAGTGGAGTAGGCTTGACGAACCACTATAAATCATTGTATTCTCTTTAATTTCAATTTTGCTTTACTTTGTCCATTTGGACTTTTACAAATCAGTTTAATCAAACCTTTTTACAAACTCTTTCAATTAAAAAAGGGGTTGAAAGGGTTCTTTTATTTTGGAAAAAGATCAATTCACCCCCCTCTTGATCTCTTTTTTACTATCAATTGGCATCGAAGCCTAGGGGCTCATATTATAAGTTCTCACAAACTTGAGCTTAATTGATTCTAATAACTGCATCTAGCTTTGATGTTTGTGTAGAGGGATAGTCACATACTCATCTACCCTTGTTTGATGGTACAAACTACTCCACATGGAATAATTGAATCGAAGAATTTTTCATAACTCTTGATTATGACCTATGGAGCATAGTCATTGATGGACCGCATATTCCAACTACTAAGAACATGTCTCCTAAAGGCAAAATAGAACTTACTATGAAAGACAAAAGAATATTGTCCATGAATGCCAAGGCCAAGAATATCCTTGTGCCCTAATCAAGAAAGAGTACAATAGAGTTAGCACTTGCTCCACAGCAAAGAAGATGTGGAATATGCTTCAAGTCACCCATGAAGGAACATCACAAGTAAAACAAGAAAGAATTGCTTTATTTACTTGGGAAGGTTATATCATAAAGTGAGCAAGTTCGTAAAATCCTGCGATCCTTACCTCGGGAATGGACACCAAAGGTCACTGCAATACATGTGGCCAAAAACCTAGAAATTTTATCAATGGGAGAACTTATCAAATCTCTTACTTCTCATGAAATAACACTTCTATCAAAAGAAGAAAGTTCCGATGGCAAAGTTAAGAAAAAATATTGTCTTCAACTTAGAACAAGTCGACTAGAATGAAGATTCAAGAGATTTGGATTAGGATGCCTTGAATGATCAAATAGCAATAATCACAAAACATCTCAGGCAATTGACCCAAGCAAGAAATCTCTTCAAAAGAGACAACAAATCAAGTTCCAAAAGAGATAGCATACAATCTGAGTAAATCATTTGCCATGAGTATCATGAAATTGGTCATAAGAAACCTGACTGTCCAAAGCTTAGAAGAAATTCCAAACCTGAGAACAGTTCCAAATCCAGAGCAATGACTATCACATGGGATAACTCAGATTCTGATCAATTTGACAATGAGGACAATTGCCTTATGGCCGATCAACAGGTAACTCTCTTTTCTAAAACAAGTACTAGTGATTCTGAGCATGGAAATACTAAGTTACATAAGGAATTTCAAAATCAACTAACTGAGATGCAAAAAGAGATAAATTCTCTAAACTACCGGATTAAAAATATTCTTGATGAAAAGGTTGAACTTGTTCGAAGTTATAACAAAATCATCAAGAATGACGTGAATGATAGAAATAAGCTTGTTAGGAAAATTCAAGAGCTTGAAAATGAAAATTTTTTTCCATTAAAAGAAAATTATAATCTGAAAAGAACCATCAAAGGAAAAAAGAAAATGGGTTAACCCAAAAACAAATTTTTTGAAAAAAGGAAACATAAAGTTTGCTATACCTATGGTAGGAAAGGTCATGTTTGCTACAAATGTCCAATAAGAAATAAAACTGGAATTAAATACTTATGAATTCTAAAGTCTAACAAACAAGGACCCAATACTACGTGGGTACCTAAAATATTGACACATTGTGATGCAAGATCTATTCAAGAAGAATAAAAAAGATAAATGGTATCTGGACAGTAGATGCTCCAGACACATGACCGGAGATAGATCATTTTTCACAAGCCTATAGGATTTCAGTGGAGGAAATGTCATGTTTGTTGATAACACAAAAAGAAAGATCATCGGTAAAGGAACAGTTGGAAAAATAGATGGAATTTCTATTGAGAATGTCTGACTGGTAGATGGCCTAAAACACAATCTTCTAAGCATCAACTAGCTTTGCGACAACCGATATCAAGTACAATTCCAACCATCACACTGCATTTTTACTAAGGATGACAAAATCATTTTTTCCTTTGTTAACGATAGGAACATTTATTACATTAATTTGAATGATCTATCTAGTCAAAATGTTGAGTGTTTGGTAGCTTCAGAAGATCCTAGTTGGACACGGCATAAATGACTTGGGCATGCAAACATGAATTTACTAGATCATCTAGCTAGATAAGACCTCATTAAAGGGATTCCCAAAATTAGATTTGTGAAAGACAAAGTATGTGATGCATGTATTAAGGGAAAACAAGTTAAAACTTCTTTCAAACCCATTAATGACACATCTTTATCAAAACCTCTTAATCTTCTTTATCTAGATCTTTTGGACTGATGAAAACAACCTCTCTCAGTGGGAACAAATATGTTTTTGTGAGTGTTGATGATTTTTCACGATTTACCTAGGTCCGATTTCTCTCCCACAAAAATGATGCTTTAAAATTCTTTGTGGCTCTTACTAAGAAAATCCAAAATGAAAAGGGATATTTTGTTAAAGCTATACAAAGTGATCACAAAACAGAATTTGATTATAATGAGTTCATGATTTTCTGTGATGAAAAAGGATATTCCCACAATTTTTTAGCCCCAAAAACAACACAACAAAATGGTGTGGCAAAAAGAAAAAATATAATTCTTCAAGAAATGGAACGAACAATGTTAAACGAGTATGAGTTGCCAAAATCATTCGGGGGGAGGTAATAAACACTACATGTTACATTGCCAACTGAGTTTTTCTCAAACCTTTTTATCAAAAAGACTCCTTATGAACTATGGCATGACAAAATTCCAAACATCTCATATTTTCGTGTATTTGGATGTTTCATTCTGAATGATAGATATCATCTCGCTAAATTTGATTCGAAATCAAATGAAGGCATATTTTTGGGATATTCTATTCATAGCACAGCATATAGAGTTTTCAATAAGAAGAAAAGAGCCATACAAGAATCCACAAATGTTGTTTTTGATGAAACTAACCCTTTTGTTGCCAAAGATACTTTGAGCATAGAATCTACAGGCATTGATAGAATCATTGAAACAGTCCAGCAAGAGAAGAAAATCGAATAGGAATGTTCCAAAAAAAGCATTATTAAAAATCCAAGCGGAACTTCCAATGAAAGAAATGAAGATAGAATACGAAATTTTAAACATGCATTGAGTCATATAGTTTATAAGATAATTGGGAAACCAGAAGCGGAAATAATGACTCAATCAAAAGCAAAAGATTATGATACTGGTAACATAGTTCTTTTATCACTCATAGAACTTGTTGATCTACATGAAGCACCAAATGACAAGTACTAAAAGATGCAATGAAAGAAGAACTTTCCCAATTTGACAAAGACAAAGTGTGGAACTTGGTAGAAAGGCCTACTAATAGACCAATCATAGGAACCAAGTGGGTTTTTCAAAACAAACTAGATGATAAGGGAATCGTGGTAAGAAACAAGGCAAGACTTATTGCAAAAGGGTATTCACAACATGAAGGTATTGTTTTTGATGAAACATATGCACCCGTAGTACGATTAGAGTTGATCCGCATGTTGCTTGCATATGCATCTCACAAAAATTTCATTCCTTTTCAAATGGATGTTAAAAGTGCATCTTTGAATGGCTTTATTAAAGAAGAGGTTTGTGTTAAACAACCACTAGGATTTGAAAATTTGAATTTTTTCAATCATATTTTTAAATTGTCTAAAGCATTATATGGCTTAAAACAAGCCCCCAGGGCTTGGTACGAAAGGCTAAGTACTTTTCTTCTTTCTAAAGAATTTTCCCTATACACCATTGACGCCACTCTTTTCATAAAAAAAGTTGACAATGAATTGTCAATTATACAAATTTATGTAGATGATATCATATTTGGTTGTACTGAAAATCCTCTTTGTGATGAGTTTGTAAGTTCCATGAAAAGTGCATTTGAAATGATTCTCATGGGAGAACTAAACTTCTTCCTTAGACTACAAATCAAACAAAGTTCCACAAGAATATTCACATGCCAAGAAAACTATACAAGGGAACTACTCAACAAATGTGGAATAGAAAACTACAAAGAAACATCAATTCTCATGGCACCAAACATCAAACTGGAGGTTGATCCAAAAGATAAAGGAGTTCACGAAATAATATACCAATAAATCATTGAAAGTTTACTCTCTCTAACTATAAGTAGACCAGATATTCTATTCTCAACAAGTTTGTGTGCCCGATTTTAGGCAAATCTCAATGAATCCCACCTTCGAGCAGTTAAATGAATATTAAGATACTTAAAAGGATCTCATCATCTCAATATCTGGTATCCTCGCTCAAAATATTTTTCTCTTGTCGAATATTCTGATGTTGACTATGCAAAATGCAAGATCAACCGAAAAAGTACCACATAAACATGTCAATTTCTTGGAGAAAAGTTGGTCAATTGGTGTAGCAAGAAACAGAGCGTTGTTGCACTATCAACAACCGAAGCAGAATATATGGTACTTGAAAATTGCTACACCCAAATTCTCTGGATAAAAAAGACTCTCCAAGATTATGGTTTGAACTTCTTTAATATACCAATTAAATGTGATAATAGTAGTGCAATTAGTATTACAAAATCCTTTTCATCATTCCAGAACCAAACATATAGAAATTAGGCATTATTTCTTAAAAGATCATGTATCTAGTGGTGTTATTTGCATAAATTATGTGGAAACTAAGTTCTAGTTAGCAGATATTTTCACTAAAGCCCTTTCTGACAAGTGTTTTAATTTTTTTAAGAAACAAATGGGCATAATCCCTTCTCCTGCTAAATTTTAAAAGTATTCCTTCCAAAAATAACCCCTTTTTGATGCTAAAGGGGGAGATGACTAATGGAACTAGAATTGGAACTTCTATTTTGTGAGTTTTAATGCTTGAACCTTCTATTCTGTGAATTTTTTGTACTGGTTTACTGTTTGCAGTTTAACATCTTCTTCATCATGGAGTCAGTTTGGTCCAACAACTAATTACCCTTTGTCAAAACTAATTATCTATCTTTTTATGCATTTTAAATGGTCACTAAGTGAATCATAGAATACTATCTACAGTATCTAGTTATGCATTATGATGGTTATGTTGCTTATTGTTGAACTCTATTTTTGCTCGTTCCTCCTATTGTATATTAGTTGCGAATAATCTCCTTTGAAAGTTTGAATCTAGATTTTTTAGCGGAAGATACTTTCTTATAGTCAGGGGGAGCAACTCATCTATGCAAATGGATCATCATCAAAAAATGGGAGATTGTTGGGATCTCCTCAAGATAAGTTTTGATAGTGATCCTTTTACAATGAAATTTTGATTGACAAATCTTATTTCATATTGCAGGGTGTTGTAAATATGGAAAATATTCAATGGATTCAATATCACAAAATCCGTAGATTGATTGCCTAAATCATGGCCTTATAAAAGGAAAGTCGCTGTTGGAACTTCTACATGAAAACCTGTATATTGAAGAAAAAAAATATATAGTTGGATTCAATACCACAAAATCCGAAGTCTAATTGCTCAAGCCGTGGCCTAATAAAAGGAAGAAACAACAATCATCCAAAAATATAAAAGGGAAGTGACTGTTGGAACTTCTATATAGAAACCTGCATATTGAAGAAGCAAAGATACAATTGGAAGACAAAATATCATATTAAGAGTCTTCTATTTAAATAGAAGATGTCTTAAGACAAATGAGTGGAGTTTTTCTCAAAAATTCAGAACTCTACGAGATACTTATCTAGAAGCTGCGCTGGAAGTTTGCTTTTACCTTCCATCATTCAATCTGTTAAACGTTTCTGCAATAGAGAAAGTTGCTTTTTGTTATTGATTTTTCAATATCTTGTCTTCACTGTAACTTCATTTGTGTTTAATATAAGTCCAGGTTAAAAATCCTAAAACTATATCTTAGGTAGTTGAATAGTTTTGTCGAACCAATATAAATCATTGTGTTCCCTTTAATTTCAATTTTGCTTTACTTTGTCCATTTGGACTTTTACAAATCAGTTTAATCACACCTTTTTACAAACTCTTTCAATTAAAAAAGGGGTTGAAAGTGTTCTATTATTTTGGAAAAAGATTAATTCACCCCCCCCCCCACCCTCTTGATCTCCTTTTTACTATCACATTTTTAATAAAAATTTAAAAATAACTTTCAATTTAGACACAAAGCCCCTTTATTTTTATAATAGCATAGATAATCAAAGGGAAGGGCATATAATAAAAGTTCAAAAAACCAAACGAAATTAGATAATTGCGTATGAAAATATAGAATATATATATATATATATACCTCATTAATCCTTTTAATTTCTTATTTATTAATAGTCATAGTTGAGTTTATAGCTAATATTCAAATTTATTACTAGTTCCTATTAGTAATCATTCATCACAAAATTTATTTTTGTTATTTCGTTTGAAATGCGCCAAAATAATATTAAGTTTTCTTTGGTTTTTTTTTTAAAAATAATTTCACTTAGAAGTAAATAATATAATATGACACTACTAACTTCTTATAACTACTTTAGAGGAACAATATAAATATGTAGTTTGTATTAATTCATATACACGTTCCAACATTATCTTATTACAATATATACTTGAAGAACAAAGAGAATTAACAAGTGAAAGAAAAAGGATTCATGAAATAAAGGAAGTTTCAAAACTAAATCAAGCGAAAAATCGACCATAATATTGCCCCACAATATTTTTTTTCCTTAGTACAATGAGATATTATACATATGTTCTAACAATGGCAGTTTAGTCGATCCTCAGATGATCACGAAAGTCCATTGATCCTTTTCTCATCATAGCCACAAATTCATCGTAATTGATCCTCCCCTCCTGTGGGGAAAAAGATGAAATATATTCACAATTTTTCATGTGCTAATATAAAGATGAAGAATTATTTATTTAAAAAAAAAATAGCTTACTCTATCGGTGTCCACGTAATCAAAAACCGCATTAATTGTCGCTTTATTCCCCATCTCATATTTAATCATAGCATGTGTGAGGTCATCTCTTGTAATGAATCTAATGAATGAAAATGCAAGCGTGATGCAAAATAAAGAAGAAAGAAAAAGTACCTTTGCAAGCTGTAATTTTTTTTACATAGACAAAGTGGATGTTGAGAAATCTATACACAAAGACCAGTAAATAGTTTAACCACCCGCTATGATAACTTTTCACTAAAGTGACTTTTTGCTAAGTAACTATCTATTAGATAACTATATATTTCATTTCATGCTAAGTGATTAATTAGCTTCGCCCTCATACTTATATATATGTTGCGTCTCTTATCTGAATTCTAATATACTCTTGATATATATATAGAAAAACTGTCCACTACGCAATCACGTAACTCATATATAATTCAAAATACAAACTACATGTGAAAGAATTTCTCTAACATGTAAAATTTTTATGACAATCAAACTTTCTACAACCTCGGTATATACATAAATATGATATTAAAGGAAGTAGTGTCTCTTATAAGAGTGACCTATCAACTATATATGATAAATAGTTTAACTGAATTATCTTTTTATCTTGTATATTGATTGGTATTAGTGTTTTGGGCCACCTCAATTATGATTGGGTCATTAATTGGGTCGGACTAAGGACCGTGTTTTTATTGAAAGGGGATCGCATGAGAGGCTACAAGATTGGAAAATAGGGTCAAATAATGCCACATGACCAACTTTTTTTTCCTTTTTTTGGGCAGTAACTAGTATTATTGGACATAAGTTACAAAATTCACTTTAGCTTCCTCTCTTAGTCTTATTGTCAAAATATCCCAGTTCAACTTACTAACTTGATCACAAAAGGTATTGTTAAAATATATTGTACCAACAATATTGTGTTTTAAAATGAGGGATTGGACTTTGACGAAGTACTTACCCACTATCATCCTTGTCGAAATACTGAAAAGCCTTGCGCAAATTTTCTTCTTTCTCCAGTCTAGAATTCATGGTTGCAGTAATAAATTCAATGTAGTCTATGGTCCCACTCTTGTCAACATCAGGCTGGAGCCAAAAAATAACATTATCCCATTTATAATTAGTTAATTAAGATGAGACAGTGAATTAAGAGATTCTTACAGCTTCCATCAGTTCTTGTATTTCTTCCTCACTAGGCCCGGATCCTAGCCTGGATAATCCTGTCCTGAGTTCCTCATATGCAATAGTCCCACTTCCATCCGTATCCATACTAATGAACATTTGTCTCAATACCTTGATTTCTTCTTCTGATGTGTTCTCCGCAATAACCTTCGAGTAATCCAAATTCCTTATCAGGAGAGAATTAAAAAGACAACATGTTTAATTACTTCAAAGAAAATTCTGTAATAACTGATAATTTTGGCACCTTGAGAGCGAGCTTCTTCAGCATGTTCATAGCCCTGAATTGCTGCTTTCTTCTTAGGACAGCAGTATCAATCGGCTTGTCAGACGCTTCGCGGTCTTCCTTGAGCCATGGATGCTCTATTAATAGGCCATTCAATTTATCAAAATCTTTGATCTATTGTTGAACAAGAATGGGAAATTAGTAAAAGTAAGACTGTAATTATAGTCAATTCACAATTCAAAATCGAAATTTGCAGCAATACAAAACTAGAATCAGAACTTTTAAAAATTTAGAAAGAAAAAATAAGATATGGATTACCGAAAAGCACAGACAATGTTCGTGATTACTTGCTTGGCAATTGTAGGTGGGATACTTTCAACGAGAATGCTATGCAAGCAAATATATGCGTGGAATGTACTTTCCGATAATTTGTTTCTTTTTTTCTTTATTTTTTAAGAGTTTCGATCCTAACTTTGTACTACTCTCTCAGTTCTACATTGTCAATTGATTATAATTGCGATCCTATTTTTGCAATTTTCTCGAACAAGAATTCATTGTAATAACAAGAAATCTTTGACCTACTACAAACCAAGGGCTGCTGCAGCAGTGATCCTCCTCTTTGGATCCATGGTTAACATTTTCTGGATGAGATCCTTGGCACCGTTGGATATAGAAGGCCAGGGAGGGGATTGGAGATCCACATGGCCCTTCAAGATTTCTGCAAATATGCCTTTCTCTGTCTCTGAAATACAGACAATCCTTATATACATCATCAAATTTCTCTAAGCCGGCCATTTTTGGCGGCTGTCTTAGAAGAGTTGATCAAGTTTAGTAATAAACTTACCAGCCCAGAAAGGAGGAACTCCACTTAAGAGTATGTATAGTATGACTCCGGCGCTCCAGACATCTATCTCCTTTCCGTAGTTTCTTCGCAAAACTTCTGGAGCCACATAACAAGCACTCCCGACAATGTCTGTATAAACTTTTCCTGGGAAACATTTATGGAAATAAAATTGTAATAAAACAATCCTTATATTCAAAGATTTCTAGTCAGTATAATGTCAATAGTAAGAAGAACTAGAGTATTAATTTCTTACTTTTGACATTTTGCAACACATGTATAATTATTAGAATTTCATATCAATGAAATAAATAACTAGTGATTTTGGACAATTCTTATATTTGAAATTAGCTTTTGGGGTAAGTTGAGCCTAAGTTCTTAAAAATGATATCAAAGCCACGCATTGTTGATGTTGGGATACTTAGTGTTATTGAGTTACACATTTCATGTTATTTCACGCTCTAAATATTCTAGACATGTCTAGTTGTGTTAAGAGTCTGACATTGATGAAATAAATAAATAGTGATCTCTATATATAGGCTTGAACAATCCTTATCTTTCGAATTAATTTTTGGATAAATTAGGCTCAAATTTCATTCTTTAAAAATAATGACAATTTAGTGACAATAATAATTATCAATGTGATTCATATAAAGTTCTCATTATCACTATGAATGTAAATAACAACTTAAATATAGTTCTTATCACTATTGAACCTGCAAAAATTATTATTGTTAATAAAAAAATTTCTACCACTTAATACATAATTTGTTACACTTCTTGCACTGTCGCTTCAACATTATTCTTTTTCTTGTAGTTGGAGCCCACAACATTACCTTATGGAAACATATATATTTTCAGAAGTCAATCTAAGTCAGAAAAAGTACAGTTAAAACTGGGAAACACAAGGATCCAGCTTTATGAAGCACTAGATTTATTATAAACTCAACATGAACCAGACCTATTGGGCATGTCCAACTGAAATTTTTAGGCAGCACATGTTCTGAATGTAAACTTATAATAAATAAAATAACATAGAATTCTTAAATGGATCCGATCAAAAATCAAAAGGGGCTGATTGAGATTTGAGGACGATCTAGCTGATTTACTTTATTTATTTATTTTATTACCACAAGAAGGAAAAAAAATGCGCCCCATGAGACATAGAAAAGATTACCACAAAATCATGTTCGCAAATATTAAAATGGTATACTCTTTCTATATGTTCATTATTATCCAACTATGCAATCACATAGAATGG
>JACGDI010005328.1:148086-178668 GCA_014898725.1 Jacaranda copaia | reverse complement strand
TGCTCATGGTTGGAGGTGATCTAATTATTGGACCAGGCCGAGTATACCCTTATCACATATATACAATAAATAATATTTAATTCAAATTTCTCTCCATTTTTTGGATTAAAAAGTTGTTAATCTTATATTAAAAATTATTCCTCTAAAATATAGTCAAACATACAAATACTCTTGAAAATATTTTTCACTTTTTCCCCAAAATATAAATAGAACCACATCATATTTCCCAATCCCACTATTACATTCCCCAATCTACACCCAAAATTTATTTTCTCAAAGAACATAAACCAAAATACTTCAAAACATTGCCAAACATTCCATTTGCGCTTTCAATTGTTGATTACACAGTAGGAATGAGAACTAGCTTAGGGTTTTTTATACAAAAATAGAGGTGTATGTTTTTAATATATTTTTTGATATTTCGATAGTTTTAAAGTGATTGGTAGAATCCACTCTTTATTAAATCTTGTGGATGTGTGATAATAAAATGATAGAGTATGTACGGGAAGAATTACAAATAAAAATATGGGGAGTTTTTATTAAAAATAATAAGCAAAACAAATACATTTTCAAAATTCAAATGAAAAAAAAATAGAAAGACTCTTTTGTGAATATACAACAAAAACCATCTTTGTTTATTTATATATTATTTTTCCAAACATTTGAAATTAATATACAACAAAAATTAAGTGGTTGTAGAGTTTGAATTTTAATGGCAAAAACTTGTAAAGTATAACATCAAGTTAAATCATTTAAAATGAGTAAAATATTCTCTTAATGCTTTCTCGATAACATCCAGCATAGCCTTAGTTTTTAAAAATAAATAAAATACATATTTGATCTCTTGTGTATTATGTATATGATATACATTTGATGCATGTGCTAAAAATTTTAGCATATATAACAAATAAAATATATAGTTATTTTAGTATAATATTAGTTTTTTAAAAAATATTTGATATATATCTACATATAGAAACAATGACACAAAATTATGGTGAAATGATAATTATAAGTATTATAAGTATAGAATGTATATATTGTAAGTAGTAGTAACTGGCTTACTGCATAAGTTGTAGTTATGACTAATGAGGATTAAAAAAGAAAAATAAAAGTATTTTAGGTACATCATATGAAAATATATAAAAAAATAGATATTTTATTAATAATGTAGATGCTAAAAGTGCTATTGGACCGGCAAATCTTAGGCAAGTGCGTAATCTTTATATGCAAAATTGAAATGTGTAATTTTTTTTATAATTAGAGCTTCTTTTCTTGATTTATGGACAATGAAACAGTATAGTTTGAGAAGCCAAAGAGAATAATGTGATTATAGAAAAGTGAAAAGAAAATAAATAAAGACAGTTTAAAATAGGAAGAAGAATATAGAAATATAGGGAGTAGCTTCTTTACTTTTCCAATATAAAAAAGTCTGAACTTTTCTTAGTAAAAGATTATTTTTCTAACTTTGGTTTGAAACTTTTGGTACAAGTAATCTAGTTTTTGGGTTTGGTTATGAATATTTCTCAATTCTCATGGACCAAAGATTTATTCCCTATAATTTTTATTTGAATTATATGCGATCTTGTTGTCCTTAGCTGATTTTTTATTTTTCTAATTGATTATTCAATAACTATTTTGCTGCATTTGGTTTTTTAATATTTTGAATTTACTTTTTTATTTAATTTTAAATTTTTCTTTTTTTCATACTAAATCTATCCTTTTTGAGTTTTGATTTTGAATTTTTCTTTAACCTTTTGATTTAATTTTAAATTTATCTTCCATGATTATTCCAATCCATAATTATTTTATTACCATTCTTAAGCGAATATAACAAACCATATAGGATTCTCAGGTCAGATTTGCATCAAATTAAACATATTAAACTGAAAAAACATTTACAAAAAGCTCTTTGAAACATTTTGTTATTATCATAATATATATATATATATATATATTCGACTAAAAATTCATTTAGGAAGTGCTTTAGTTCTTTGATTGAGGTACTCAAAATTATGAATTTTAATAAATGATAAAATAAATATAATATTTAAGATCACTGCTATAAAGAGTATTACATACTTTATTAATATGAAATATTAATAAAGTATAATTTTTTGAATTTTTTAAATTGCACGAAAGTAAAATACTCAGAAGTTGGAGGCAACTGAATATTAGAAAGCCCGTTTAGTCTGTAGAAACTTGTTAAGTATTGGTAAAAGTTGTTTGTATTTTTGTTTCTTTTAAAAACAAGTAAAAGTAACACTTTGCTAATTGCTACAGCTCTTTGATAAAATAAGGAGCGAATATTTCATTCTTTCTTCTCAAACACGTAAATTCTATTTTTTATTTTAATATTTATCATTACCTTTAAAAAAATTTAACTTTTATTATTCTCCATTTTTATAATTTTTCACTCAGAAAATAAAAATGCTTTTAAACAGCCTAAAGTGTTCGATGTCTGCTTCTTCTTTTTTTTTGTGATAATTCTGCTATTTTTTTTTTTATTTATTTGGTAATAAGCCAGTTTATTTATTTTCGATTAGGCCATCCTTCGATTTTTTGTCTTTAGAAAACTTCGACACGACAGCGTACTGGACACGTGAAGTTATTAACATGGCATATTAAATATTTTGATAAATGATGTTGGAGTATAAATGAGATGAGACGATTCATAAATAATTCGCACTTGATTCGATGAAAGTTTATATTCAGCTTAATCTTTTCGAACCCAAGTCGAGTCGAATTCAATAATATTCTTCTCAAAAAGTTCGCAAAAAGTTCTCAAAAAGCTTATAATATAGGCTTATATAATAAAATCTATAAAGATAAGTAAATAATAATAATGATAATAACAGCTCGATTTTCTATTTTTAGAAAAATATATAATAAAATTGTTTAAAAAATTTATAATTATAGATTTTATTTTAAATCTAAATAAGCTCAAGTTAATTAGAATCTGTACAAGTTCGAGCTCAAGCTTATCCGAGTTTAATGAATTGAGCCATATCAAGTTAAGCTCAATAAGGCTCATTGAGCCCTCGTATATTCCAACAAGTCGAGCTTTAGTTTGACTGTTTAGGCTCAACCAAGTTTGGCTCAAGCTCAAACTTGCAAATTAATAGACGAACCAAGTTTGAACATACTAGATCCAGGCTCAGCTCTACTCATTTACACCCCTAAGCGGTGTTACTAAATTATTTAAATCTTAATATTTGTTATATTATTTAACATTATTAGATTACTTTTCAAGAATCCACTATATTATTTTTTATTGCACCTAAAAATAGTAAAGATTGACTTCTCAACTGTAACAAAGGGATTTTTGTTTCATTCCTCAATTTTAGCATTTTCAGTTCGGAAATGTGAACTTGTTGATAATATTTTGAAAAATGAAATTTACAATCTTTTCTCAAACTTTACACTCAATTTCCCAAAAACCTACATCCCATTTGGGATAAATGTACACTGTTTTATTTTAGTATATCAAATGAATCAAATATATGTTTTTAAAATAAAATATCAAATCATCGATTTATCAGTCAAAACAATTCCAACTCTCTCGTTCAGATCCATTTTCCAGACAAGATCTTCTCAAAACATTCTTGAAAAATATTTTCAAGTAAATAATAATGAAACTGTATATGCATAAGTTGCGCTGTGGTTAGGAACGTAAAAAAGGACGGACATATTCATAGAAACCTTAGTGGAACAAAGTTGAAACAACTGTCTTGCCTCAAAAATAACAAATACACAATGGGTGTAAGACATCAAGGTTTCCACAAATCATATAAATTTTAAGTCAATATTAATTGATCCACATATGACATTAGAGCATCACCATGACTTACAGCGCATTGAAATACTACGGGCTCGACAAACCGGGCCTCCACTAGGTGTAGTCGGGCTGGGCCATGTGGCGGTTAAATTTGCCAAGAGCCCAAGACTTTCGGAGCGAAAGTAACGGTGATCAGCACCTCCGTTGGCAAAAAACAGTACGCAGTTCGCCCCATTCAGCCATTGATAAGCCTATTGAAGCCGCACGGGAATCTAATGGTGATCGGCGTGCCGAATAAGCATGAGCTGCCGATGTACCCGCTGGTTGCGGGCCGGAAGGCCGTTGGCGGAAGCTTGATTGGTGGGCTAAAAGAGACGCAAAAGATGATCGATTTTGCGGCGAAGTATAATGTAGTGCCGATCGTGGAGATTATTTCGATGGATTATGTGAATAAGGCGATGAAGCGGCTAGCGAGAACCATTGTAAGTATGCTGTGATTGATATTGGAAAAACACTGAAAGCCGATGATTGAACTCGGCTAGGGTGGTCGGCTCCGTTGTAAATATATAAATTAAGGAAATATGTAAAAATATGTTAATATGTATAAAAATAAGACATGCGGGCCTTAATTAGGGCGAGGGAAATTTGTTGTATTATACTTTAATTCCTGTCATGATTATTTCATAAAAATTCAGCAACCTATATCATAACTACGTTACACATTATTAATTAAGGCCCCATTTACTTTGTAATATGAAATGTGGAATGATAGGATGAAATGAGGGATGGAAAGTGGGATTAGAATAATTTTATATTTTTTTAAACTATATTTACTTTATGGAATTATATGAATAATAAAAATGGATAATTATGTTGAATGTTATTTTAATAAATTATAACACTGGGATAAATTTTAAGAGACTAAAGTAAACATAATTAAAATATTTTTCTATTTAGCATAATTTAATTAAGTTTTCTTCATTTTAATACAAGGTCCAACTATTTCTTCTTTTTTCCAACTATTTTTTGATAAGAAAAACGAATTTCATACCAATAAATTAAATAAAGATACAAGTTTGCCCGTTTTCATCTACTGAAGGATGAAGGCCACAGTTTGACAAAACAGAGAACATACATCCTAAATTAATGGGTTCTTTTTTTCCAACATAAAGCAATTAATTTTCCTCCAATCTGATACAATATCTTTACTCATAAAAATAAATATTATAATTCAAAGAATTTAGAGAAATATTTTTTATTTTGTTATTAATATCATTAGATAAATTACAATTACAGAGATATATGTTTTTCTTTTATCATTTTTGATATAAATATATTTTTAAAATATTTTTAAAATATAAATTTATTTTTAATATAAACATATTTTTAATTATTTTTTTAATTGTGTGATTGGCGCTACAACCAAAATTTTTTTAAAGCTATGACACTATGTAATCAGTGGGCATATGAGTGTAATTAATTGTGAATGCTTTGGATAAATTTGTAATTTTCACTCATCATCTCACTTTGCCAATTCTTGGGATAAAACTGTCAAACCTTTGAGATCAGATGGACCATTCTTCATTTAATCTGCACAATTGCAAGCTTAAGGTTATTTACAAGGTCCAATACCTGCAAAGCAAACATTTGATGATGTGGGATGTGGTCCAACATCTCACATCATCAAGAAAAATAAACGAGCCCTAACTTTAATTTGTTAGGATAACATATTAACATGTAAGGATTTTATCATACTTAATTTTAATTTGTTACTATAAAAATAACTACTTTGTTATTAAAATTTTTGCGATGGGATTTAAATGAAATTTTGGTAATGAAATTGCTTTTAACAAATTATTGCATTGTCAAAATTATACTTTATTGTTGAGAATAACAATTTAAAAGTAATAATTACTTATCCTGATTTTGATGTATTTACTGTATTTATAATAATGTTGACAAGTGTACCCATCACCTAATATTTCGTGTTACGAGATATTAATATTAAATAATCAATATCGATGATCAATATTTCAAATCATATTCATACAACTAATATAACTTACTGAAAAAATCAAATAATAAAATACTATCTACAAGTTAAATTTGAAGTTTTAATATTTTGTGGTCTTTTTCGTATATAAAGCTCTAAGAATTTCTTTTCTTTTGTTTTTTTAATTTTCAGATATAGTATCATAGTGGACACTACATTAGTGTCTTGTCCACCATACTCTTTTATTATTGCATTCTCCAGTACCTGTAGAAACGAGTTTTCTGTGTTGCATCACAGTCACTTTGAAGTGAAGCAAAGATAAAGAAACAACAAATGCACGAATGAAGGATGGAAGAGTAGGCTTAACGGGGTAGAAGAAATTGAGACAACACTAAAAATAAAATAAAATAAAATAAAAAGAAGTAATCTTGCAGGGGAAAAATGATAGGGGGAAAAATAATACACATGGGGTATTTCTTTTAGTCTCTTTGGGATGAATAGGATATATATATTCTGTAGATATAGAAAGTAGAAACTTTATGTGGTGAATTAGGACTCCGCATTGACTTGGCGTTACGCTCGGGGGTAAGGCAGACTGTCAAAAGAGCCCATCCCAAACATTTAAATTGGCCCATCTTCAAACCTACGGCCTAGTGAAGGAATTTTTCTCACCATCCATTTGGCCCACTTTAACAGAAATTTCTAATCTACCACCACGACATCGTAAGATTTTAATTTGCTTACGTAATTTTAAATCGACATGTAGGAACATAAAATAATTTCCTAAGCAAGAACTAAAATAGATAAACTAATAAAGAGATTATGTGTTATACAACTAGCAGTTGTTGCATGTGATTTTACGTATATAAATATTTTTTGAGAGTTTAAATGATATGATTCTTCTGATGTTTAAATGGAGAATGGAGTTGCGTGAAGTCAGGAGGTACGATTCTTGTAAGTGTTTGCGGAAGTTGTGGGGATGATTCGATT
The DNA here is from genome assembly GCA_014898725.1 of Jacaranda copaia. NCBI lineage: Eukaryota > Viridiplantae > Streptophyta > Magnoliopsida > Lamiales > Bignoniaceae > Jacaranda > Jacaranda copaia. Next base: position 171,907 of record JACGDI010005328.1, on the reverse strand, counting down.
CTTGTAAGTATTTAGTGGATTAGTGAATTTTATGAAAAAAATCCATGTAGACCTTATTATTAGAATATTTTTGAAGAAGAATACCTAGGATAACTTTGGAATTGATGAGGTTGAAAGATGTATATAGTAAAAGAGGTACTGTTTTGGGTATTTTCGACCAGGGAGGTCGAGAAAATCAACTTGTATTCTTCTTGATGTCAGAGATCTGCAACAATCAACACACGTCAAACTAGCCGAGATGCCCCCGGCTAAGGCACTCCAACGCTTAAGTTAGTTTTGGTCGAGATGAGTTAATCGAACAGAATATAGATAGATTAGAGTGTATTTGGCATTACCTTAATCGTGGTTGAATATGAGATATTTATAACCTTCTCCAGACATGATTTGTCCATGATACCCCTATCAGCTGAAGTGGACTTCAACCCTTACCAAGGGGTAAATGGTCATTCCAGATCTCAGTACTGTTACAGATGGCACAATCTCCTATTTTTTAGGATGAACAGTACCTCTAGTAGGTACCTTTCTGCCAAAAGTGGTGACAAGATTGGTGGCAGAGTTGGTGGTAGCGACTGTACCGGCTGTCACATGTCATTAATGTGGAGGCATGCTGTCTGTTAGAATAATAAATGCGGTGGAAATTTGAGTCGGCGCCAAAGAAAGTGACCCCGATTGACAACAGTCAATCAGACCTAGCTGGTCGGGTATTGAAAGGATCAATTCGACACAAGACGGAACTAGCTAGAGTAGGCGACGCGACCCATCTAGCACGGTTAATAATAGTTATCTCGACCAGATAGTTGTTGTCTCATGGGTTAGTTCCAATACTGATGTTGGGCTTAGTAGGTTTGTTAGGCTAAATGAAACTGATTTTGGGCTTAAGGAGCTTGTTGGTCTATCCCATATCATAAGTGCCCCCAATTCACGGTCCTAATCGAGCTTGTCGACAAGGAGTATGGAGTTAATAGGCAGTTATAACAGTTGGCCATATTTGACCAGGATTTTTAAATTATTGATCGGGATTTTTGAATTATCGATCGGGGGTTTTGAATTGTCGATCAGGATTTATGGTAATTTTATGGCATTTTACTTCACAGAATACGAAGCGTACAGAGGTAGGGAGTAATCATAACTGACACTTGGGTTCCCGCACATAAACCTCTATAAATAATGGAGAGATATGCTTTCATTTATACTTTTGCTAAATCTATCTCTGGTCAAATTCCTACCTTTGAAGTTCTCCAATTTTGTACGATTAGAGTCTCCCCAATATCCACTGTAAGTTACTCTGCCATCTGTTTCTTTTGTTCCCTTTTCTTATACGACAAAATGCCTACAAACTTCGATAGTGAGGACACTAGGTCTGAGAATGTGGCATATCAAGGGGGTTGCGGGTGAGAGTACCTCTAATAGTGATCCCAGTAGTTCTTATAGTGATAGCTCGAGTACGAGCAGTTCCAGTAGCTCGAGCGATATGAGGGCAGATTCTGAGGGTGAGGCTGGGCCACTCGAAGTTCCCATAACTCAGGGTCAATTGTTTACCCTAGACCATTATACGAAGATAACACCCAAAATAACCCTTGCCGACCTAGTATAAATTAAGGCAACATATCATATCCCTGAGGAGTACAAGTTGTTAGTTCAGGGGCTTGGGATAGAATACATCGACCTCCCCGAGGATACATCACTGTGTTTGAGAAAGAGTTGAAATGTGGTCTTAGGTTTCCCCTTGCTCAAGTAATAGTCGACCTCTTCATAGGCTTGGAAATGTGCATAACCCAACTGTTACCAAACTGTTTCACCATCTTGTATAGTTTTGCAGTGCTAATGCACTTATATAATCAACTAGCCTTCTTTGTTAACTTCTCAAATCTATTTCATTTACCTATGTCACAAAAGTCGAGTAGTGCCGAGAAGTCCAATTTCTACTACCTGACCACTTGACCTCGCAAAAAATTCTTAGTATCCCATACCTCATCATGCGGACAAGAATGGAAAAAATACTTTTTCTATATTCGAGGACCAGGGGTTCTCGCTGTTTCTCAGGATTGATGGAGGGGGCCTATAGAGATGCCTGAGAACCAAACACCTAGTTGACCCAACACATTCATCAGGAACTTAGTTAGATTTAGGCATATGGAGGCCACGATTCTGACTGAGAAAAGGTGTCTGGTCCTAGCTAGCTTGTCATCGGCCCAACTCGACCTGTCTGAGGGTGATTAGCTAGGTAGTAGTTCTCATCAACAGTTGTAATTGTAGGTACTGTTATCTTTCTGCTCGACTCTGATGTTTGTTCATATTATATGTGTGTGCAGATTGAGAAGAAGTAATGGCACAGAGCAGACTTGAATCCCAAGCCCAAGCTCTAAGAAATGTTGAACGTCGCTGAGTAGCCGCTGCCCGACTAGAAGGAGCTCGACGGAAGCAGCAGGTTCCACTCGATCAACCTCAACCCCAATGCCTGTGTAGACCAAACAAACAGTAGAATGTCAATTTGTTCGACAGGAAAACTCCATCCCGAGTAGCCCTACAGGTCAGGACAAAAGGATGATGGTTGAACAAGGGGGCTCGACCCCCAAAAAGATTACAGTGGGCAAAGGAAAAGAGAAAGCGAATACAGGGTATGACCTGTTCTGGAAGCCTGACAACGGTGCCCTGTTCCAACTCCTGCGACTGCATACTCTCCGATTCGGCACTGACCAAGCCGAGGAGGTGAATGATTCGACCTCCATCATCCAAGGGGAATGACCAGTGGCAACGCTCTGAAATAGCTCTCATCAAGGCTATTTGTATTCGATCAGGGAAAATTGATAAACCTCAGCCAAGCAGGGGTCATCCGAGAACTGTCTTACCATTGCAACATGGTGAGTATGAGGTCGATAATAATTTTTCATCAAAATTTCAATTTCATAATGGTATTATGAAGTAACGCCATCCTTGTGTTTCATGTGCGATAATTAGGCTATAACATTTTCTGCCAGTCTGAGCTGGCACTAGCGGAAAAGGAGGAGCTGCAAGGAGGTAAGGACATGGAAACCCTCAAATTGCAACTCGAGTCTTTACAACATTAGGTTGACCAACTAAATAAAAGGGTGGCCGAACTGTAGGAACAACTCGACTCTGAGGATCAGCAACTAGTCCAGGCAATTAAGGAGCGAAGCCACATGAACAATATAATCAAAAGGCTCACCTAGACCTGCAAGTGAGCTACACTTCTGGTCGAGCTCAAAGCCGTGCAGAGGCGATCGAAGAAGCCAGGGAGGCCTTCAATCGCTGTCTTCTAGAGATGCAATGCGAAGCTGTTGAACAGTTCATCCTCAGCAATACTTTTTAAGATGCGAGTACCGTCGCGTTTCTTGATGATGCTCGAGAAGCCTTCCATAGGTTAGTAAAGCAACTCGAGCATCTGGGATACGCTTTTCATCCTGAAGACAAGAGCAAGATAAGCCTGGCCCTGAACGAAAAATTAGAAGCCTATCTTGACCCTGAAGAGGGTAAAGCCGAGCAAGCCCCAAGGATAGAGGCTGCAACCACTGCACCCGATAAGCCCTTAACTGAGGCCTAAAAAAAAAGGTCGAGGTCGATGCCAGGTTGGAGCAGTTGGCTGAGGAGTTCGCATTTGCGGAGGATCTGGTGGCGCAACTAAGGGAGGAAGAGATTGATGTGGCGCAATATGTGCTGTGTTCAACCAACTTTATGACTGATGTGGCCAGGCCCTCTAATGTGGTCGAGCCCTCTGAAGAGGTTGACGTGGCGCAGTACATCACGTGTCATTAATCCGGAGGCATGTTGTCTGTCAGAATAATAAATGCAGCGGGAATTTGAGTCAGCACCAGAGAAAGTGACCTCAGGTTGACAATGGTCGATCAGACCTAGCTGGTCGAGTATTGAACTGATCAACTCGGCACAAGGCGGAACTCGCTAAAGCAAGCGACGCGTCCCGTCAAGCACGGTCGATAATAGTTATCTCAATCAAATAATTGATGTGCAATAGGTTAGCTCCGATACTGATATTGGGCTTAGTAGGCCTGTTAGGCTGAATGGAACTGACATTGGGCTTGCAGAGTCTATTAGGCTATCCCATATCAGGAATATTAACAAAATTGATATTTAAACTATTTTATATATTGAATTTTCCACTTTACCCTTTACATTGAATTGTCTATTTTTAATTATTGAAATAAGTTAAAGGTATTTTTAGTAAAAATTCAAAAATAACTTCCAACTTATATACACAGATCCTTTATTTTTATGATAGTATAGACAATCGAAAGAAAGTGCATGCAGTAAAAGTTCAAAAAACCAAATGAAATTAGATAATTGCATACCGAAGCATAGAATATATGTTATAAATTCTTTTAATTTCTTATTTATTAATAGTCATAGTTGACTTTACAGCTAATATTCAAATTTATTACTAGTTCCTATTAGTCATTACCCTCACAAACATCATTCATCACAAAATTTATTTTTGTTATTTCGTCTTGAAATGCACCAAAACAATATTAAGTTTTCTTTAATTTTTTTTTTCAAAATTAATTTCTCTCAAAAGTAAATAATATAATATGACACTACTAACTTCTTATAACTACTTTAGAGGAACGATATAAATATGTAATCTGCATTAATTCACATATACGTTCCAACATTGTCTTATTACAATATATATTTGAAGAACAAAGAGAATTAACGAGTGAAAGAAAATTTATTCATGAAATAAAGGAAGTTTCAAAACTAAATCATGTGAAAAATTGACCATAATATTGCCGGACATTATTTCTTTTTCTTAGTACAATAAGATATTATACTTATATATGTTATAGCAACGGCAGTTAGTCTGTCCTTAGATGTTCACCAAAGTCCACTGATCCTTTTCTCATCATTGCCACAAATTCATCGTAATTGATCCTCCCATCCTGTCGGGAAAAAGATGAAATATATTCACATTTTCACATGTGTAAATATAAAGATGAAGAAATATTTCTTTAAAAAAAAAAAAGGCTTACTCTATCAGTGTCCACGTCATCAAGAACCTCATCAATTGTTGATTCATCCCCCATCCCATATTCAGTCATAGCATGTCTGAGCTCATCTCTTGTAATGAATCTGATAAATGAAAATGTAAGGTGTGATGCAAAATACAGAAGGAAGAAAGAATTGCTTTGCAAGCTGCAATTTTTTTTACATAGACGAAGTGGATGTTGAGAAATCTATCCACAAAGGCCACTAAATAGTTTAACCACCGACTATGATAACATCTCACAAAACTAATTTTCCATCAATTAACTACATATTAAATAACTAAACGTTAAGGTACTATTCACTTTGCGCTCATTGGTCAATTAGATTCGTCCTCATACTTATATGTATGTAACGTCTCTCATCTAAATTCTAACATACTTTTGGTGTGTATATACAAAAAAACTGTCCACTACACAATCGCATAATTAATATATAATTCAGAATACAAACTACATGTGGTGAAAGAATTTCTCTAATATGTAAAATTTTCATGGCAATCAAACTTACTGCAATATTGGTACATACATAAGTATGATATTAAAGGAAGTAGTGTCTCTTCGAAGAGTAACCTATCAACTATATATGACAAATAGTTTAACTGAATTTATCCTTTTATCTTGTATATTGATATGGTATTAGTGTTTTGCGCCACCCGAATTATGATTGGATTATTAATTGTGTCGGGCTAAGGTCCGTGTTTTTATTAAAAGAGGATTGCATGAGAGGCTACAAGATTGGATAATAGGGAGCCAATCAAATAATGCCACATGACCAACTTTTTTTCCGTTTTTTTCGGCAATAACCAGTAATATTGGATGTAGGTTACATAATTCACTTTAGCTTCCTTCTCTTAGTCTTATTGTCAAAATATCCCAGTTCAACTCACTAACTTGATGACGAAAGGTATTGTTAAAATATATTGTATTAACAATATTGTGTTTTAAAATGAGGAATTGGATTTGATGAAGTACTTACCCACTATCATCCTTGTCGAAATATTGAAAAGCCTTGCGCAAATTCTCTTCCTTCTCCAGTCTATGCCGATGCATGGTTGCAGTAATAAATTCAATGTAGTCTATGGTCCCACTCTTGTCAACATCGGCCTGGAGCCGAAAAATAACATTATCCCATTTATAACCAGTTAATTAAGATGAGATAGTGAACTAGGAAATTCTTACAGCTTCCATCAGTTCTTGTATTTCTTCCTCACTAAGCCTGGATCCTAGCTTAGATAACCCAGTCCTGAGTTCCTCATATGTAATAGTCCCACTTCCATCTGTATCCATATTGTCGAACATTTGTTTCAATCCCTTGATTTCTTCTTCTGATATGTTCTCTGCAATAACCTTCAAGTACTCCAAATTTGTTATGATCGGGAAATAAAAAGGATGACATGGTTACTTCAAAGAAAATTCTGTAATTAATAACTGATAATTTTGGCACCTTGAAAGCGAGCTTCTTTAGCTTGTTCATGGCCCTGAATTGCTTCATTCTTATTAGGACTGCACTATCGATCGGCTTGTCCGACGCTTCGCCGTCTTCCTTGAGCCATGGATGCTCTGATAATTAATAGGCCATTCAATTTAGCAAAATCTTTGATCTATTGTTGAACAAGAATGGAAAAATTATAAACATAGGACCGTATTATAGTCAATTTGTAACTTGGGACCGGAATTTGGGGTAGTACAAAACTAGAATCAAAACACTTAAAAAAAAAAAACAAAGACATGGATCTCTAAAAAGCACAGACAAAATTGGTGATTTTTGCATGGTGCTTGTCAATGAGGAACACTCTCAACGAACAATATGCAAGCAAACACCAGCACTGACCGTGTTTTCCGGTGACCATTTCCTTTTTTTTTTTTTTGCAATTTTTGAAGAATTTTCGTCTTAGCTTTGTACTACTTCTCCAATCCTACATTGCCAATTAATTATAATTACGATCCTATTTTTGCAATTTTCTCAAACAAGAATTCGTTGTAATAACAAGAAATCTTTGATCTACTACTGACCAAGGGCTTCTGCAGCAGTGATCCTCTTCTTTGGATCTATCGTTAACATTTTCTGGATGAGATCCTTTGCACCGTTGGATATAGAAGACCAGGGACCGGATTGAAGATCCACATGACCCTTCAAGATTTCTGCAAATATGGCTTTCTCTGTCTCTGAAATGCAGAAAAATCCGTACATCAACAAATCTCTCTAAGCCGGCCATTTTTGGAGGCTGTCTTGGAAGAGTTGATCAAGTTTAGTAATAAACTTACCACCCCAGAAAGGAGGAAATCCGCTTAAGAGTATGTATAAAATGACTCCAGCGCTCCAGACATCTATCTCCTTCCCGTAACTTCTTCGCAAAACTTCTGGAGCCACATAATAAGCACTCCCAACAATATCTCTATAAACTTTTCCTGGAAAACATTTATGGAAAAAAAATTGTAATTAAACTCAAATCTACTGCAAGCAAATGAGAAGTTGTCGAGTGCCTTTTTTTCTTAGAATGTAATATGAAATTGATGCAATTCTGAGTTAGCATTCGAGTTTGGATTCAGATGCAATACCATACTTTGATAGAATTCTGAGACGACTATCGTAACTGTTCTCCAAATTAAAAGCTGTTCAAAGATTTCTGGACTGTATAATTTCTTACTTTTTGACATTTTGTAGCACATATATAATTGTTAGTCTCTCATATCCATGAAATAAATAGATAGTGATTTTGAGTAATTCTCACTTTTGAACTAACTTTTAGGGTGGTTAGGCCTAAGTGTTATTTTTTAACATGGTATCAAAGCTATGCATTGCCGATGTTGGGATACTTAATTTTTTTAAGTCATCCATCTCATGTTATTCCATGCTCTAGATTTTCTGGGCATGTACGAGGTGTGTTAAGAGTCCCACATCAGTGAAATAGTTAGGCAATGGTCTCTATATATGATTTTGTTCAATTTTCATTTCTTGAATTAATTTATGGGATAAACTAGACCCAAGTTCCATCTTTAATAATAATGATAATTTAGTGACAATAATAACTACCACTATAATTCCTATAAAAAGTTTTCCTATGAATGTAACACTAGTTATAAATAATAGTAACTTAAATATAGTTTTTATTACTATTGAACTTGCAAAAATTATTATTGTAAATAAAAAAAATTTCTAACACTTAATACATTATTAGTTACATCTTTTGTATTATCACTTCAATATTATTCTTTTTCTTTTAGTTGGAGCCTACGACCTTACCTTATGGAAACATGTATTATATACATATATATATATATAGACTTTTCAGAAATCAATCTAAGTCAGAAAAAGTGCAGTTAAAACTGAGAAACACAAGGACCCAGCTTTATGAAGCACTAGATTCATAATAAATCCACCATGAACCAGACATTTTGGGCACGTCCACCTGAAATTTTCAGGCAACACATGTTCTGAATCTGAACTTTTGCATAAAATAACATGGAATTCTTAAATGGATCGGATCAAAAATGGCAGATTGAGATTTGAGTGCGATCTAATTGATTTACTTTATTTATTTATTTACTTTATAACCACAAGAAGAAAAAAAATACGCCCCATGAGACATAGATGAGATTACCACAAAATTATGTTTACAAATGTTAAAATGGTATATTCTTTTAATGTGTTCATTATTATCCAACTATGTAATCACATAGAATGGTCCACCTGATAGCCCCACCCCCACCCCACATCCCGTTAAAAGTATAAAAGGAAAAAACAAAATGGTTGACCTGTCATTTTCTAGTTGACCTGGGTCTTCTTGACCTGTAGTGATATCCACATACTTATTTCCCGCAACAACTTAGGATCAGCTTTCACTAAAATCGGTTGGGTCAATTAGAAAAAATTTTCTCTACTGTGTCCCCTAATTCTCGAATTGTACATGCAAATGCTCCTCTTTTTTCCTCCTTCATACGTGCACACCACTGTAAGAAAAAATATCCCACCAATCATGAATCATCTATGCTAAGCCGCCTATACGTAGAGAAGTTGGATTTCTACTTTCCCATTGCCCTTCATCTCTATCTTCTATTTTAAACTTAAAAAACAATTCTTCATAAAATGCAAACATTTACGTTTACTCATTCAAATAATTTAATATATTCTTTTTAAGCAGGATCTTATATATCTCAAACAAGTAACGAAAATGGAACTGAAGCAAGTATACTATCATAAGATAATAGATCATATGTTTAAAGAAATATGATTCCAAATTCTTATATGTTCGATATTCAATATTAAAATAATTTCAAATTTCTATATCTTCATCCTTATCAGCAAGCAATTCAAAATACTCGACATTTTTGAATGAATTTGAGAAAAATCACAATGGTTACATTTTTTTAACACTATCTCAAAAACACAAGAATTCAATCACATATGAATGTATAAAATGTAGTATTTTCAATCTTGACAAGAACAATGAATTTGAATATTACCATTGTCATTGTTACTAAGAATAGGGCAGCCATTCTAAAGATGGAGCCATTAGTATTATAATGACATCAAATTCTAAACTTGAGCAACACAAAAGTTTGATCCAAGACTATTAATGTTATTTTCCAGCAAACCAATACTTTGCAACCAAGCAATCATCCAATCAAACTCATTATATAATTATAATCAACAAACTAATTACCTAACACAATAGTATTAAAGATTAAAACTGAATAATAATCAGAAACTAAACATGCATTTCACAAACTGACCTGTCTCAATGAAAACCGAGAGCCCAAAATCAGTAGCCTTCAAAGGAGAATCTTCATCTCTACTCACCATTAAGAAATTCTCAGGCTTAAGATCCCTGTGCATCACTCCCATGAAATGACAAACATGAACCACATTCACAATCTGTCTTCCTAGTACAGCAGCCTCCCTCTCAGAATAACTTCCTTTTGCAGTAATCCTATCGAAAAGCTCACCCCCAGAGCACAACTCCATCACCAAATAGAGGCTTTTCTTGTCCTCGTGCGCCCCTTTAAACTCCACGATATTGGGCTGCCCAGTCAAATGCTGCAGAATCATAATCTCACTTCGAACGTCTTCTATTTCCTTTTCAGTCACAAGCTTTCTTCTTGAAATGGACTTGCAAGCATATTTCAATCCCGTGGCCCTTTCTGTGCAGAGATAAGTGATTCCAAACTGGCCTCTCCCGAGTTCCTTGTCGAGATCGTACAACGAGGTTATGTCGACGTAGGGCTTACCGAGAATCGACCCGATGCTGGGAGCAGGCGATGGCCGTGGCCTTGGTAGTGCGGCAGTCACCGTTGTTCTTGGAGGAGGTGGCTGCGGCGGTGCATGATGGATGGGGACGGGCCGAGAGCGAGTATGAGGGGAAGAGTTTGAAGAAGAGGATGATGATATTGGAATGTTCCTGGATTTCTTGAATTTTGAGAAGCAGAATCCCATCTGGAAAGGAGATGTTTTGTGGAATATGTGTTTTATGAGACAGAATTAATGGGTTTTTGGGATTGATCAAAAAAGAGTGAGTTTTGGGGGAGATATATGAATATGACGTCGGAAGAAGAATGTTTTTTGGAGAAGAAAAATGAAGGTGGGGTGGGGGGGCTTTACTTTTTGAGGTGCTTTGCTTTTGTGTTAATTTGGGTGTTTGCGTTGGGCACTCCTTTTGCCTCTTCTGTACTGTTTTTTCGTATCGTCCGTCACTCAGTTGCGTGGGATACCATCCCGAGAACAGGAAATAGATTTTTTAATTGAAATTCTTGCTTCAAAGTTTGTCTACGCCATCTTGGGGTGTGTGAATTTTAGTGAGGGATTTTTAATTTTTAGTGTTCTTAAATTGAAAATAAGCTTATTTAGTTTTTGTGCAGAAATAAATAATATATATATATATATATGGCAATGTCTGGTTATGTTCTGGGAAAAGGATTTTCTTCTCCCAAAAATATTCTCAAATATTATACCGTTTTGCCTTCAAAATAAAAAATAGAGAACTCCTGAAAATACCCCCAAAATACCGACTCTTGTACCAAAAGCACCTCAAACTTTTCATGTTTCTTTCTTCTCATTGTACATACATGCATATAGTTATTATATTTATTTTCATATTGTACATATATACAATAAATATTATTTAATTCAAATTTTTCTTCAAATGACAAATGAAAAAGTAATTGGTTTGACATACACTTATTCCTCTAAAATAGATTCAAACATACGAATACTTTTAAATACATTTTTTAGTTTTTTTTTCCAAAATATGAATAGGAGCACATCATATTCCCTAATGCCACTCTCATATTTCCCAATTCAATTCCAAAATTTATTTTCTCAAGAGATGCAAACCAAAACACCACAAAATATTACTAGACATTCCATTTGCGCTTTCGATTGTTGCTTATACGATCAGAATGTGAACTAGCTTAGGTTTTTTTTTTTATACAGAAAGATAATATATTTTTTTATGTTCCGATAGTTTTAAAGTGATTAGTAGGATCCACTATTTATTAAATCTTGTGGATGTGCGATAAAAAAATGACAGAGTATGTGCGGGAAGAATTACAAATAAAAATATGTAGAGTTTTTATTAAAAAAAGATAAGTAAAACAAATTCAATTAAAAAAAATAATTGTGATGGATTTTTTTATGGATTACTAATAAATTTAATAAAATGAGTAAAAATATATATTAATTATGATACTTGTGACGAACATGAAGAATATATATTGATATAAAGAGCATATCACCAATTTTATAACTCTTAATACAATTCTTCGATCTGCGATGGAAATTCCATCATAAAATTAGTTTTGTATCGCACTTTATTTTCATCATAAAGTAATCAGTTACAAAATATACACTAACAGGTTTAGAAATAAATCTATCATAAAATGATAGGTTTCATTAAATTTATAACAGACTTATTAATTTCACAAATCCTTTAGTACATACTTTGTCATTAATTAGTTCTGCAACGAAAATAAAATGCGTTGCAAAATTAATTTTGTTATGGAATTTCTATCACAGGTCGAAAATCATAGCTATGTTATAAAATTTGTGATAAACTCTTCATATCAATACATAATCTTTATATTTGTCAAAAGTATCGTAATTAATATTTTTTTTATTCATTTCATAAAATCTATTAGTAATTCATAAAAAATCCATCACAATTATCTTTGGACTACAATGAAACCCTCTTCATCAATTTTCCATTAATGAAAGGGTGTTTTCTTGTAGTGATTTTAATGATAAAAACTTTTAAAGTAGAACATCACGTTAAATCATTTAAAATGAGTAACATATTTTTTTAATGCTTTCTCGATAAAATCCAGCATAACCTTAGTTTTTAAAAATAAATAAAATGCATATTTGATCTCTTGTGCGTTATATGGCACACATTCGATGCTTGTGCTAAAATTTTTACAATATATAACAAATCAAATGTATAATTATTTTATTGTAATATTAGTTTTTTGAAAAATATTTGACATTTATATAAATAATGACAAAAAGTTATGATAAACTGATAATTAGAAATATAGAATGAATGGATTGTAAGTAGTAGTTAATGGATAGATTGTAGTTATAACTTATGAGGATTAAAAAAAAATGCAAGGATAGTTTAGGTACATCACATGAAAATATACCAAAAAAAGAATAAATACTTTATTAATAGTATAGATGCTAAAAGTGTTATTTGACCAGCAAATCGGGCAAGTGCATAATTTTTATATGCAAAATTAAAATGTGTAATTTTTTTATAATTAGAGCTTCTTTTCTTGATTTATGGACAATGACTGTGTATAGTTTAAGAAGTCAAAGAGAATAATGTGATTGTAGAAAAGTGAAAAGATAATAAATAAATATAGTTTAAAAAAGGAAGAAGAACATACTATAGAAATATAGGGAGTAGTTTCTTTACTTTTCCAAGGTCAGTTTGAATTGGTAAAAGTTAATTTTCTAACTTTCATTTTGAAATTTGGGGAGTTCTAGTATCAGTCATTCTTGTATATAATTAATCTTAGTCATAACCTAAAATTATAACACATGTACTTTGTTAACTTTTTTACAAGAAGTAATTTGTTTATTAATGTTAAATGTAACTTATTGCAGTTATTAGAATTAAATTTTCTTGTTGATATAAAAATTCGATCCTAGGTCTCACGGTTGCAGCTAAATGATAAATAATGCTGAAATTGAGATTTGACCTTGGGTTCCTTGGTTAATGGAAAAGTTAAGTATAGAATTCTTAACTTATAAAAAATAAATATAATTTAAAAAAAACTTTTAAAATTTTAAATTAAAAACAGAATTAATTCAAATCAATTTTTATTTGGATTAATTATATAAGATTACTAAAGTTTGACTCATTTTGTAAATAAACCCAAAAAAAATTACAATGACTCCCTAATTTTATTTTGTCTAAAATTTTTAAAAGATCATTAGCCTCCATTAACAAATTTGTTAGCATCATCCAAAAAATTAGGTGAAAGTTCAAAAATATCCTCCAATAACCGTTCACATTATTTTTTAGGCAAAAATGTTCTTAACCTATTCGTAATATTTTTTTATACTTTTGTGTAATTCTACCATTATTTAAATTACTTATAAAGTTTAAATATATTTTATTCTTAATAAAATTATTTAAATATTGAATTCAAGTTGAATTAAAATGAAAATTAAAACATAAACACATATAAACAATTTAATCAATTTTAATTAAACTTATTTATTAATTAAAAAATAAAAGAGGTTAACAAATAAAAAATAAAAATAAATCAATTTTATTTTTAATAAAATCATATAAAAATTGAATTCAAGTTGAATTAAAAATGAAAATTAAAAACATAAACATATATAAAAAATTTAATCAATTTTAATTAAACTTTTTTATTAATTAAAAAATAAAAAAGCTAAAAAATAGATAAAATAAAATAAAAGCACTAAATCAATCTCTTGAAATATATAAGTTTATAATTATTTAATAAATATATGTAGTCATATATATGTGCTTAAATACGTATACATAATATAGATGTGTATATATATATATATATATCCATATATATTATTTTAAAAATAATGAAGAGTTTTTGTCGTATTTAATTTTAATTTTTTGGTGAGGGTTATGATATATTTTTGTGGGTCTTTTTATAAATAGATAAATTTTTGGGGCATTTTCATAAATAAATAACAATTTTCATTCAAAGTTTCACTAAAAATTAGGAGAACCAAAAGTATTAAAAAACTTACAAAATTTGTGCCAAAAGTGGTCAACGCCATAAGTTTGGGACTAATAGTGGACACACACTTAAACTATGTGACCAAAAAAATAATTTTTTCACATATATATATATATATGTATTTATGTATATATATGTGCATTGTGTGTGTATGTGTGTTTATATATCCACATGTATATATAAATATATTAGGGTGAATTACAGCTGCCACACCTTGGTTTGGCATAATTACGAAAAGGTCATTGCTTTTTCAAAAATTACAAAACTTCCACTAAAATGACAAATCTAATTGTAATATAGATAGAATTTGTAAAATGTCTAAAATATTCCTAACAGAAATTAATTAAAAACTAAAAAATGTAAAAAATTAATTTGATGGTTAAAGTCCTAAATGCCCCTCTATGTATTGTGACATATTAAAATTTTGAATTATATTAAATAGCTATATATCTAAAATAAGTTATTTGCATAATTAAATTTGTTTAATAATATTAAATAATAAATATATTTGTTAGTTGAGTTACATATTAAATATTATTTATTTAAATAATTAATATAACTAAAATAGTTAATAAAATTTAGTTAAATTTATTAATTAATTAAAAAAATAAAAAAAATTAAGAACTATATTAATAAAGAATAAATAAATAATGCCTTTTTAACTAAATTATTTATTAAGTAAAATAATAATTATAGCCAAAAAAAAGATGCTTAAAATACTTAAATTATTTATTTAAATAATAAATATGTCTAAAATAATTAGTAAAATTTGGTTACATTTATTAATTAATTAAAAGTGCAATTAATTAAAAAATAAAAACAATAATATTTTGGAACAAATAGGCAAAAAAAATTAAATATATATTTTTAACTAAATTAAAGATTTAATTTTTTAAAATAAAGATAAATTTTTTAAATAAAAATGGGAAAGAAAAATCAAATCATCCCCACGGACCCACCCACCTTCCCAACACATGCCACCGCCCTTAGGGATGGTAGTGGGGCGAGGTAAAACCTCAACCCGAGGTCAACCCTTCCCAAATGGGATGGATTTGGAGTGCTTAACAGGGTATGGGGTGGGATTTTTAAAATCCGAATTATTTGGGGTGGGGTATGAGGTCTACCCACCCTGCCACCCCGCCCCAATATTTTATATATATAATAATAATAAATATTATATAATTTATATTATATTTTTCTAATTAAAATAATGACCAAATAAAAATGTTATGGGATATTTATGCATGCATATCAAGTTTGTTTTGACAATAATTTGATTATCAATGTGAGATTCTATTTTTTATTGAATGTGGTGAGTGAATTTTGTACTATATTGATATTTAAGGAGCAACAGGCTCTTAGTTTTGTTCATTGGTTCACATTATCAAGATATGATATTAACCAAATATGCATTACCATATATGCATGAACAAATTTGGGACGAGGCAACCCGATGGGACAAGGCAAGGTGGGGTTTTTTTGGGGCAAGATATTGTCTCACAAGACAGGGTATGAGGCAAGCCTAACCCACCCCATTGGCATCCCTAACCCCCCTCCCCCAGACCCCACAATCCCAACCTCCCCCAATCCTACCTTCACCTTCCCCATCAAAAACCAAAATCAATGGCGCCGTGTTGCTACTGTAGCAGCACCATGGCAACCGTTGCAAAAGCCACCATGGCTAGATCTAGGTGGGGGTGAGAGGTGGGGGATATATATCATATGTATATATATTATATATACTGTATTTATAAATATTTACATATTTTTTATATATGATTTTAGGGCATTTTTGTACTTTTGTGACGGGTTTGAGGACATTTTTATACTCTTCGTAATTAATGAACTTATTATCCAAATCATCCGAAGGGCACTTATGGAATTTCACATGCTAATTTTAAAGGAAATTTCAAAAAATCCAAACAACAGGATTGAATTGTTAGACAGTGATAAACCTCAAGAGAGTTTTTGTAATTTTTGAAAAAGCGAGGATATTTTCATAATTACCCCAAACCTCAGGGATGGTAGCCATAATTCACTCTATATATTATTTTAAAATATATTTTTAGAGACTTTTTGTGGTACTTAATTTTTAATTTTTTAATAAGGGTTAAATGGTATATTTTGTGCATCTTTTCATAAATAGGTAGAATTTTAGAGGAATTTTCAAAAATAGATAATAGTTTTTGTCCAAATTTTAACAAAAAATTGGGATGAGGACTAAAAGTGTTAAAAAAGTTATGAAATTTGGACTAAAAACGTTCAATTCCGTTACCTCAGGACTAACAGTGTATAACACAATTAAATAATAGGACTAACAAGTCAATTTTTCCCTACATTTGCAAATTGAATTAAACATACACTACGAATAAATCAAACATTAGGATTGTACAGGTAGCGAGTCTATGAAACCTATTTAGCAAGTAACATGTTACAATAAATGAACAATATAGATCTATTGAAGTATGTCACACAAACTAGATTTGTTGTGATTAAAGGTAATCACCTACGATTCATGATTGATACTAGACTTTCCCTTGAAACTTTTGGTACAAGGAATTTAGTTGGGGAAGTCTAGCATTAGTCATGAATTATAGGTGGCTAATTTTAGTTATAACAAATTTAGTTCATGTGATATTATTCAACAAATTTACACTATTCATTTATTGTAACCGGTCACCTACTAGCTAAACAGATTTCATAGACCTGTTACCTATACAACTCTTATATAGGACATATTCATAGTCTTCATTTAATTTAATTTGTAAATGTAGGAAAAAATTATCTTGTTAGCCCCATAATTTAATCGTGCATACACTTAGTTCCCAACTAATCATACCAATGGAATTGAACACTTGTAATCTAGATTTCGAAATTTTTTTAAACATTTTTTGTTCTCCTCCCAAGTTTTTGTAAAAATTTGAATAGAAACTGCTATGTGCTATCTATTTATGAAAATTCCCCTAAACTTTTATATATTTATAGAATAATCCACAAAAAAATCTATTAACCCTCACTAAAAAATTAAAACTTAAATACCATAAAAGCTCTTCACAATATTTTTTTAAGAATAATATATTTATATATATGGATATGTATGTATGCACATTTATATTATGTAAAGATATTTAAACACACACATATATAACTATATATATCATATATAAACCTCCACTGACTATCGCCGACGAGTCACTCTTCCCATGGTGGGAGTTGGGGGAAAGGGATGGTAGGCTAGTGTGGGGTGCTGGGGGTTTGCCTACCTGGGGTAGGGGAAAGAGAGGAGGAGTGTTGGTGGTGGGGGGCATGGGCATGGCCAGCCCGATTGTAGGTTGGGAGGGGTTAGGGAGAGGGGCAAAGGGTGGGTGTGGGGCGCTAGGGCATTTGTGGGGTGTGCTCAAGGTGGAGGTGGAGATGAGAAAGAAAAAGATATCTTTTTTTATTTTTTTGTTTATTAAATTTTTATTTATTTTTTAATTAATTTATTAAGTATTAATTCAACATTATTCAGAATAATTATTATTTTTTACTTATTTTATTTATTTAAAAGTATTAATTATATTGTTCATAACTATTTAAATAATATGAAAATAATTAAAGGTATTAAATTATGTATTTAAAATTATAAAAATTATTAAGTTACTTAGTTTCAAAATTATTAAAATTATATTTTAAATTTTAAATTATCAAATTATTTAAATATATTTGTTATTTTAATACTGTGGAGTGCGTAATTAAAAATATACAATTATATCTTTTAAGAGATTGATTTACTTTTATCTTTATTTTTTTTATTTTTTACTTCTTTTATTTTTTAATTAATAAATATGTTTGATTAAATTATTTATATATGTTTATATTTTTTATTTTTTATCTTTAATTCAACTTAAATTTAAAGATTATTCAATATTTAAATAATTTATTAATAATAAAATATATTTAAAATTTATCAGTAATTTAAATAATATTAAAATTAGACAATAGTATAAAAATATTATGGATAGGTTTAAGGATATTTTTGCCTCAAAAATAATGTGAACAATTATTGGAGGATATTTTTAAATTTTTACATAAATTTTTGGATGATGTCAACAAATTTGTTGATGGAGGCTAATGATGTTTTAAAATTTTCAAATAGAACAAAATTAGGGAGTCATAGTAATTTCTTTGGGTTTATTAACCCAAATAAAAATTGATTTGAATCAATTCTCTCTTTAATTTAAAGTTTTAAAGTTTTTTTTAACCAATTTATATTTAATTTTGATAAGTAAAAAAATTTATATTAAACTTCTCCATTAACCAAAGAACTGAAGATCAAATCCCAACTTCAGCATTTTTCATTATTTAGCTGCAACCAACAAACCTAAGATCTAGTTTTCATGCCAACAAAGAGATTTAATTCTAATAATAGTAATGAGTTTTATTTTAACATTAATATACAAGTTACCTATTGTAAAAAAGTTAAAAAAGTATACGTGCTATAATTTTAGACTATGACTAAAGTTAGTCACCCATAACCACAAGTATGACTAATGCTAAAATTTCCCAATTTAATTTCTGGGTTTGGTTATAAATATTTCTCAATCCTCATAGGCCAAAGATTTATTCTCCATAATTTTTATTTGAATTATATGCCATCTTATTTTCCTTGGCTGATTGTTTATTTTTCTAATTGATTATTGTATAACTATTTTGTTGCATTTGGTTTCGAATTTTTTTAATATTTTGAAATTTCTTTTCCATTTAATTTTATTTTTTTCTTATTTTCATACTAAATTTCTCCTTTTTAAGCTTTGATTTTGAATTTCTCTTTAGCTTTTTGATTTAATTTTAAGTTTATCTCCCATGATTATTCTGATCCATAATTATTTTATTACCATTCTTAAGCGAGTATAACAAGCTAGACAGAGCTATCAATGGGATATCCGAATCCAATTATTAAAATTCATATTTAAATCCAAATCAAATATCATATAGGATCTTTTTAGTGAGTATTGTATCCAAATTCAATGAATATTCAAAAATCAAATAAAAAATTTAACCTAATTTAATATTTTTCCTTTTGTTTCTTTTGAATTGTATAAAAATATTGTATATGCAGAGTAAATTTACATCATATTTGATTTTTAACAACTTTTTATTAAATCTTAGCCCAAAAGTTAAATATTTAAATTCTAAACCCTTATTTCACATTATATTAATACATAAAGTAAACTATTGTATATTACTATATTTGATATTTCTTTTAATATCCCTCTTATTTTTGGGCTAAAACTCAATATTATTTAGTATAATATAGGTAATATTATTTAACGAATCGAATTACTTAATTTCATATTCAATCCTCTTATTTTGGATTGCGAACATTTATAGTCAAATCTCATCCATTGAATATTTTAATTGATTAAAAATCTTAAAATTCAAATTAAGATTCAATTCATTGACAGCCCTACAGCTAGAGAGCTCATCATGAGCCTAGGAAACACAACTTTTATCCCTTTTGTCCAAAAAGATTGCACGACCACAATAAGGTTGAGATGATGAACCCGAAACAAAATTTTGGGCTAAACAAAACATTCCCTTACAAAACTACTTCCATCATTTTTCCTTTTTAACTGTTTTTAATTCAAAAAAGCATTTCAAAATAATATTTCATGGACTTATTAAGGTTTTGCATGTCACAAAAGCATTCTACAATAGTATATTGATATGAAATCGTATAAGTTTCTCAAATTAATTTATTGGTCTTTCGTTCACATTTTTTCCCCACTAAAGGTGCTTTCTAAAACCCAATGACCCGTGAATTCTGAGTATTTTACTGTCATGCAATTTAAAAAGTTCGACAAATAATTAATATTTTTATAATAGTGAATTGAAATATTATATTTATTTTATTATCTATTAAAATTCATAATTCAGAGTACGTCAATCAAGGAACTGAGGCACTTCCTAAATGAATTTTTAGTCGAATATATATTATGATAATAACATAATGTTTCAACGAGGTTTGCCTAAATGTTTTCCAGTTTAATAGTTTATATATATATATATATATATATATATCAATTTAATTATTTTGAGGTATTGGTAAAAGTTGTTCGTATGTTTGTTTCTTTTAAAAATAAGTAAAAATAATAAAAATTAAAAGCAACACTTTACTAATTGCTACAGCTCTTTGATAATATAAGCAGTGAATATTTCATTCTTTCTTCTCAAACACGTAAATTCTTCTTCTTCTTTTTCTTATTTTTGTCATTACCTTTAGAAACTTTTAACTTTTATTATTTTTCCATTTTTATAATTTTTCAGGCCTTATAAAATAAAAATGCTTGTAAACAACCTAAAGTGTTCAATGTCTGCTATTTTTTTTATATAATTTTGCTATTTTTATATTTGTTTGGTAATAATCCAGTTTATTTATTTTCGACTAGGCCATCCTTCGATTTCTTGGCTCTAGAGAACTTTGACACAGCAGCGTATTGGACACGAGAAGTTAATAACATGGCACATTAATTTTTTTGATAAATAGGTATTACTAAATTATTTAAATCGTAATATTTTCTATGCTATTTAATATTATCAGATTAATTTTCAAGAATCCACTAAATTATTTTTTATTGCAACTAAAAATAGTAAAAATTGACTACTCAACTATAAGAAAGGGATTTTTGTTTTACTTCCTCAATTTTAGCATTTTCAGTCGGGGAATGTTAACTTGTTGAAAATATTATGAAAAATGAAATTTCCAATCTTTCCTCAAACTTTACACTCAGTTTCACAAAAATCTACATTCCATTTGGGATAAATGTACACTATTTTATTTTAGTATATCAAAAGATTCAAATATATGTTTTTTAAATAAAATATCAACTCATCGATTTATCAGTCAAACAATTCCAATTCTCCCACTCAAACCCATTTTCCACATTTTCCCTCAACATATTCCCAAACAAAATCTTCTCAAAACATTCCCAGAAAATACTTTCAAGTAAATAATACTGAAAATGTATCCGCATAAATTGCATTCTGGTTACCAAAGCAAAAGAGGGCACATTCATAGAAACCTTAGCAGAACAAAGTTGAAACAACTTCCTTACCTTCAAAAAATAACGCATACACAATGGGTGTAAGACATCAAGGTTTCCACAAATCATATAACTTTAAGTCAATATTGATCCTCATATGACATTAGAGCATCACCATTGCCAAAACATACATATATTCTGCAATATCATACAACAGCAATCCCCATCCATAGCAGCAATAGAGAAAAATTAGCAAGGCTTACAATATGATTATTAGCTCCCAGTTACTGAGCCACCCTCTGCAGTCCTCACACACTTGGGGTGCACCTCATAGCCGCACTCAATGCACAGATAAGCCCACCCAGACCCTTGCTCGTCACAGTCACAACATATGAAGGGACCGCCTCCATTGCCTTCAGAAACCAACATTAGTTCATGATGGTGCCCAGAATGGTGCTCAGATTTCGGAAGATTCTTGGCCTCTTCGTCAATTTGCCTCTCCAGCAACTCTATTCTCGCCTCAGTAAAAGGATACGCGTGTTCTTGGTACAGGTTGACGAGGTTTCTTCCTTGTTTGGTCACAGTTTTCCCGTCCGATCCCAGAATGACCAAGCTGGGAATTCCTTGTATGTCGAAATATCTTGCAAGATTTTTAATGTTTGGATCACCATAAGGTAGTGCCAGCCATGGCATTGTCTGAAAATATGAATCAAAAGCTGTCTGGTCACGGTCACTCGACACATACACTATTTCGAAGTCAGCTGACTCTTGGTTTATCTTTTGGTAGATGGAAACTAACTTGGGTGTGAATTTTACTCCTGGGAAGCACCACTGAGCTGAGAAATAGAGTCCCGTTGTTTTGCCAATAAATGAATTGACCGGCACCTGAAAGAGACACCGACAAAAAACATTCTTAATTTCTTCTTATCGTCAATTCTAAACACTAGCAGTTGTTTGCACGCAGTTCCTATACGCGGAAATTATCTTTGATTAATCATATTATTACATATTCTCACATTCATTATACTAAAGATGAACATGCACAAAACATATATCTATAATTTTCATAATTATAAAAATAACAGTCACATAAAGTAAAAAGTTTACAGTACATTATCAGATTAAAGGAAAAAACTCAAAAGTCATCAAAATATTAAGCTTAGCTTGTTATAGGAAAAGTTCTTGAATAATGATGGTTATTTGGATATGAAATATAGAATAAGCAAAGGGGTAAATTTGGCATTATAATTTCTATTTTAGAGAAACATCAACATCAGCTTCACAAACAGACAGACAAAGCTATAGTGAGTCATGATCTATTACCTAATCTTAAATTTGACAAACTAGAGCAAGGTGAAGTTACCTGTTTTGGAATTTTATGACCAATGAGAAAATCTCTTTCACGGTTAGTCAGTAAATCTTTAAGAGTCTGATTTTCATGCTTGTCCTTCTCCTTCTGTAGCAGCTCCTCCAGCCTCTCTTTCGTAAACGGATAAGCTTGTGTCCCATATCGATATATAAGATCAACCCCATCTACAATTGAAGAATCTTCTTTATCATTATCTGGGTGTAAAATAATCAAGCAGGGTATACCTTCAATATTAAACCTTCGATTTAAGGCTCTCTTTGATTCCAAATCTGAAAATGGAATAGCAAGCCATGGCATCAAAGCACGGTATCCATCAAATGCATCCAAGTCTTCATCAGACGACACATAGACTATCTCAAAACTGGGATCACAGTTCTTAAGTTGCTCATATGCATTGACCAGTACTGGGGTGAACTTACGACAAGGTGGATGCCAGTTAGCGGAAAAGTAAAGGCCAACAATTTTGCCTTCAAGATCAGAGATTTTCACCTGTCTCAAAAACAGGCACTTGAAAGTGATAAATCTAAATCAAATCCATAATGACTTGATCAAATAAAAAGATCTACTGCAAGTTACTTTGTTCATGATCCAATCCTAAATCGTTTCATTTCGTTGGAAAAAGCAACTTTTAACGTTTGCGGCTGAAATAGTATTATGGCATGCACTTTTCCTATAAGTGACAAAAAAAGACATCAAAATTTTGCATGATCAACCTTTTCATGAACAGGGATCAAAACATGAAAGGAAGGAAACAATCATATCTACTAGAACATAGACTCGTCCAAACAAAGCATGTGAACATGCACACAAAAGAGAGCGAGAGAGAGAAGAAACATCCTCTTTATGGGCATAATAGCCTCAAAATATGATTGAAGCAACCACAAGAGAATGGTTGTCCATTAACTGATACACAGTGCCATAAGAGAACGATTGTCCATTAACTGATATCAGATATATATGAAGCAGGTACAAGAAATGCAACTGCCATTTATAAGCACTCATGGCTGCAAAATGATGTGTGGCCAGAGAAATGCATGTATAAACAGTTCCATCGACGGTGGAGATTATGAGATCGTAGGTGACCATAGAATTCCTCTCGTGCACGAATTTCAATCACTCAAGGCAGTGACGATATGATCAGTGATGGTATGATCATGCTTTAATAACATTATGTTTTC
>JACGDI010005328.1:124458-138354 GCA_014898725.1 Jacaranda copaia | reverse complement strand
GTCTGACTTCGCCTCTGGGCTATTATCACAAGACTTTGGAAGAGGCCCTCAGGTCGATACGGGTCAACCACGGGGTTTGTTATACGTGGTCGATACTGGTCGATCAAAGTGACTTGCCTCAGGGCTTAGTGTGTTGAATCTTCTGAACCTGGGCCTGTTGGGCCTACTGGATTATACCGTTTCACGTTGGGCATTGTGGGCTGTCTCATTTGTAGAAGGGTTTATTGGGCCTGTTGGGCTATCCCATATCAAAAAGTATAAAAGATATAATAGTAAATTTATATATTATATTTTAATTTATTTATATAATAATCTTACCAATCAAAACATAAAAATTAAAATATTCTATTCTAATAAATTTGAAATATATTCATTTACTTATATATCACTTTTAATCACATCATTCAAACAATCCAAACCCCATTATATAATTTTTTTTTTTTGTAGTGGTAGCATTGGCATGGATCGAAAAAGCCTTCATTTCTTTCACGCAATATGCAAACCAGAAATCCACAATGTCTTCATTGCTTTTACGCAATATAAAAACCACAGGAAATGGGCATTGCTGCTGATAGTCAACCAGCCAAAAATGAATCCACGAAGGATAACATATAATAAGCACTAAAGCAAAGTTGCTGACTTTAAGTCCTCAATTCGTGCACATCAAAAAGACTTAATCGCATTTCACATTTTGCCTGTTGAACTCTAAATTCTAAAAAATATTAGTTAGTGGCCTTGCGTTATTACTCTAAGGACTAGTTTGTTTTGCTTGATTAAATGTGATACACATCTAATCAAGTCTCTTTTAATATTTGTTTCAATTGATAAAAGTTTTGATAAATTCTATGTCCAATATTATTTAGTATTGCTTTTTGAAAATGGATTAAGGGGGGAATGCTTGATTTGATGTAATTAAAATTATAAAGATTAAATAGAATCTATTTTTTTTTATCTTATTTCTAATTAAACTTCATTCCTAAGAATGGGGAAGAATGAAGAAATTGTGAAAAATTTATTAAAAAGTATAAAAGATATAATAATAAATTTATATATTATATTTTAATTTATTTATATAGTAATCATATCAACAAAATATAAAATTAAAATATTCTATCATAATGAACTTAAAATGTATCAATTTACTTATATATCGCTTCTAATCACATCATTCAAAACAAACTATCGCTAATTGAAATGATAGGTTGGATAGGTTCAGATTGCTCTTTTAAAACAAATTCATTGTTTTTTCTTAAAATATTGGTGCAGTAAAATTATAGCAGTGTAACCTATAAGGTACAAAAATACAACTCTAGACTGCAGCTCCACAAAGAATCTGTATTTTTTATGCAGCGCAGAATCCTGCATATCCTACAAACGTGTCTCCCCTTTATTTGATTCCCTCTTGTGCGTGTGAGTTCCGACTTCCTTTTTATATTTTAAAACTTAGTTAAATTTAAAATGTTATATTTTATTTAGCTTTTCTTTTAACTTTATGTAGAATAAGGTATTAAGTGGGCAGCCTTTCTTTAAATTTTACGTGCAATGAGATTGATTGTGCACTCGAACCGTATAAGAAACTGTTGGAGAAACAAATATCTCTTTAAAAAAATTCTACATTAATTTTTTATTAAAATATCCAACAATCTTAACACACAAATTACTAAAATTAAATATGTGGAGACCGGAGACCATCAAGATGATAATTAGTTAGAACTTAGAAAGGCTTCAAATTGATGGGAGTCTTAGTAATGCTACAATGATAGGTTCACCTTTTTGATAATTATAACTAAATTTGAATGTTCCTCATTCCTTGAGGGGAAGTTTGTTTTTGTTTTTAAAAGTCCTATTTATTTTCAGCACTAATTATTTAAAAATTAATAATAAACAACTTACATATATTTTCATAAAAAAATTCATTTTTTTAAATTTTTTTATTTCTCCTAATATACATTGATTAAAAATTTAAATTTAATTTGATATAAAGTATCCACTATTCCAATTATTATTTTAAAATAACTAAAATATTAATACATTTTTTTACACCTTATTTTGGAAAGTAATGTACTCATGTGTGATTGCAAATTCCACGACACAGTAGTTCTCTCTTTACATTACGAGCGTGAGATTTGACTCTCCATCAATTAATTTATCTTATTTCATACCATCTATTATAATCCGCTCTATCTATTAATGAGATTTCACTCTATATTATCAATGAGTAGTTCTCTAAGAATTCAATCTTTTGAAATTAAACTCTTGAAGGCGACCATCTTCATTTATCAATAATTCGCTTTAGTATGAGTTTAGAAATACAATTGTGAAGATTTTTATATTTATAATAAAATTTATATCAGATTGAACGAAAGGAAAAATAAAAACCTATGTAGAGCACCTTTTTAATGTGGAGAAGGGACGAATTCATTAACTTTTCAATGTTTAAGATTCTCAAAAGCAAAAATTAAAAATAGAAACATATTAAAACGTCCCCATGGAAGTCTTGTGTTCAACAATTCGTTGGATTGCCAACGAGTAGTTCAACAATTCGTTGGATTGCCAATTTTTTTCTACTCATTAAAGAGTACAGGAAAGAAAAAGTGAAATATGTGGAGGACAGGTGGTGACATTATATACTTCCAAGAACATATGAAGTCAAAAAAGTGACTCACCGAACAGTTGTCTAATAAACGATGCTTGGAAACTGTGAATGCGAACTTTTTGGCTACAGCTTACAGCGTACTCGTATGCATTCCCACTCAATTTAACTTCCAAGATTCTACCCATTAAAGAGTTTCTGTATATTGCATATGGGGAGTTGAACTGTCGCTTGTCCTATAATTAATTCGAGTGCCACTTTCATGCCTATTTGGTTTTGTTTTCAAAATACACTTTTCTATTTTTTCCTAAAAATAAAAACATAAAATTATCAAAAAAAATTTATATTTGCACAGATATTTTCATTTTTAATATATCTTTCCAAATATATATTCTTACACACTCTCTCTTTATTTTCATACTTTATTTTTTTTCTATTATCATTTGCATGATTTTTTATACAAAAACACAACAATATCCAAATATCACTCATTTTCAACCATATATAATTATTTCAATTTAAAAAAAATATCCAGACAATATTCATTTTTAAAATCTTATTTATGATTAACTTTTCACTATTCTCTTTCACCAGAAAATGAAAATGCCTCCAGAAAACAAAATCAAACGACCTCTAAGATATTAAATTTAAGATTTAAGATTTTTACAACAGTTAAGTATATGAGTAGTTATGATATTGGACAATTATCACTCTCCTAAGTTAACTTTTATTGTGAAATTATAATGAAATTGTGTGAATTTTTATTTAATTTTTTAGTTATTTTGAATAATTTTGATGACGGCTTAACACCATAATGAACTTTTTGTTTTTAAATTATTAATGTATATATATATATATATCAACTAACCAAATTTAGTTACCTTTAATACATTTTTCTAAACATTTACTAGCAGAAGTGATTCTTTTAATTTGTCGGGTACAGTTAGGTAATTTTAACTGATTTCTGATTCTTAATTTTTTTAGAAAATATTGTTTAAATAATTTAATTGATTATCTAACATTAATTGTAAAATTCCTAATTTTTACATCAGGCAGTCAAATTTAATAACCTCTTAATATATCAATCTTCAACCAACTACTTAAACATAAATTATAAAATTTTCAACCAACATAAAATTTAAGAAAGATCACGGAAATTGAATCTGGACGTACTAAGATCTACATGCATTCATCATTTTCTCTTCTTTATTATTTGTGTTCATTACTTTAATCAGCAAGGACCCGTTTGATTTTATTTTTATTTCCATCATTTCTAAAATTTAAAAAGTTAGTTAGTGAAAATAAGTTGGAATAAATTTGTATTTGAATAGATTGTAGGAAAATTAACTATTATGTTGGTTTTAATAAGTTGTAGGTAAAGAAAGATAGAAATAATGGAATAAAGAGAAGACATACATGTTATTGAGAGAAGATATACATGCTATTGGAGAATGCGTTCTGAAAATGAAAATAATATTGATGAAAATATATGAAAATTGATATTTTTTATTTTTTTAAATAGTAAAAAATATGAAAATGAGCTTCAAAAATGAAACCAAACAAATCCTTAGTGTTCTGCTAAAATATCATCACCAAACTTTTTCTTTTAATGGTGCATCTCTCCATTGTATTTCATCAGTGTTTCTTAATAGATTGTCTATATATATATATATATATGTTAAATATTATTTGCTCGATTGCTTTGTAATTTTTTTTTGAATTTTCTCTTTTAATGCTATAATATCTTAAATTTTCTTTTATTTAAATATGCTTTACATGGTAAAAATTCACTTAACAAAAAACGATTATTTGGCAATACTAACACCCAAAAAATCCCAGGTAAGAGTTTAAACTTTTTGTCACTAGTGTATTAATTTAAATAATTTATTTGAACTTTTATGATTAAATTTCATATATAATTATAAATTTCTGGAAACTTCGTATTTTCTCAAAGGAAAAATTATCTAGCGTGGGCTGCAAACTGTAGCAATTAAAAAGTACAACTAAATCACGCAAATGTTGTTTAATGCGGCCATTGTGTCATCATTCTGGCAACCCCTGAAAAACTCGGTTGCTGCACGAATCGACGGAGTGGAGTACATCTGCGCCCGCCCCCACGCACTTGTGATCGTTAAAAATTATTGTAAACGACTATTGTAAATGACTAATTTTTTACCGTTCGTCTCTCACATATTCAATAATTGCAATTAAATTAATATATTGCACACAATTCATTTAATTTTTTTTTCAAAAATATTTATATAAATAAAAATTTATAAAAAAATTATATAGTATTTGCTTCAATAACATAAATTTCATTTACAGGGCGTAAATTTCATTCACCAAGCGTGAAGTTGAGATTCAAACTTAATATATTCTGATGTTTGTGCGAATAAATTGGAAAAAAAAAGAAGAAGAATTGAATAAAATAAATCTTATAAATATAATTCACAAAAATTTTTACATACAAAAATTGACTACCCTTCAATATTTTAAGAATTTTCTCTTCGTTTCAGCATAAATTGGCGTCAGGCGGATAGAGGAGCTCCGGCCCGATCTTGGCCCTGCAAACAGGGCAAATGGGGTTCTTGGAGAGCCACATATCGGCGCATTCTAAATGGAAACCATGGTTGCAACCGGGCACCATCCTGGCCGGTTGCTCGCTCTCAATGTCGTCCAAACAGACCGCGCAATCGGTGCCCAAGACCAAATCTTTGCCGGTGACTCTGGGGAGCTTTTCGAGATCGGAGGAGGAAAGGCCCTTCTGTTGGTTGGGTTTCACCGGGGGCCGGAATTCCTGGTTCTCAATTGGTCTGCTCGCGGAGTAGCATAGCAAACAGATATACACCAGGAAAACTGCGCTCATCCCCGCGCATGGTAGAAACAGAGCAAGAAATATTGATACCATCATTTCTTCTTCTTCTTCTTTCCTTTTTTCAATTTTTCTCGAATTCGAGAAAAATTGGAGAACTCTAATTCTAAGCGGGCTGGTTTGCAGTACACACCATAATTCGCGGTGAGAGAGGACAGAGTGAAATAGGTGGGTTTATATACTGGGTTGGGTAGGGTGAGGTCGGGTGCGGCGTGGGGGGCGGGGGATTCTCAAGGGGCTGTTTGGCTGCTGGAGCGAGCCTGAGAGGGTCTGAGCTGGGGGGAGTAAATGGGGTAGGCCAATAAATTCAGTTGATCATTTTATGCGTATGAAATTAGATGGCCATATGTGGGGTAGGGCGTAATGGAAAAAAAAACCAAAGGCAAAGGGAAATTGTACTTTTGCAGTTTTGGGAAGCTGACGGCTTTCTTGAATCTCAAGAAAACCGAGTACATAAAGGACTCTGACAGTGATTTTTCGGGCACATATTTCACCGATTTAAACCTTCAGTTGCAATTTATAATTTATTTTTTATTTTATTTTATGAATATATTTTTTATAAAAATAAATAATTAAAAATTAAATACACTTACATATGTTATATTAAAATAAAAAAATAAAACACGAATAAAACCAATAATCAAAGTACATATTTCATCTTTTGAAAATAGGAAATTTTACTAGGAACATTGAACCTGCAAATTATGTAATCTGATTTTTCATACTCTTATTGCATTGACCAAAAAAGAGCGTTAATTGTCTTCGTCGGTTGAGTAATTTTGTCACCTTTTTGTTTAGTGCTTAGTTGTTGAGCACAAATGTGATTACATGGCAACATATGCTAAATTTGAGGAGGTTTTTCGGGGTGGGTTTTTAATGAAAAAAGAAAAACTCTGTGGGCTGTAATACAATCTTTGTAGTGTATAGTCTGTATGATGTGATCTCTGTGTGCTTGTAATCTTTGGAGGGCTGTTTCGGAAATCCAACATGGAACTGGTGGTTTCTACAGTACGTATTGAATTTGTTTTTGTTGTTTTGGGGTCAACCAAGTGAGGAATTTGTCAATGTGACTGAAATTACGCAATGTGAGCCAATTTCAATGTAAAGAATCTAAGACAGAATGAGAAGTGGTGGTCAGAGATTAATGAGAGCTAATGATGGCATGGGTATGTTAAAGTGATTTGACTAATGAAGTGCTCGGATTAGATATTAAATTTTTTTTATTTATACATATACATCAAAATTTATTAAATTAAAATTTTTAATTTTATATTTTGAATACAAAACTAATGTTCTTGAATTAAAAACTACTCGACAAGTTAGGCCCCAATTGGTTTTGTTTTCTTTTTGAATTTTTATTTTTATTATTTCTAAAATTTAAAAATTAGTTAGAAGAAATAAGTTAAAAATAAATTTTTATTTAAATAAATTGTTGAAAAAGAAATAATTATATTAGTTTTAATATATTGTAAGTGAATAGAGATATAAATAATGAAATAAAAAGAGAATATATATGTGTTATTGGGAGAAGATATACAAGTTATTAGACAATATATTTTGAAAATATAAATAAAAATGATATTAGATGAAAATATATAAAAAGTAATGTATTTTATTTTTGAAATGGTACAAAATGAAAAAAGGGGCTATGAAAATGAAATCAAAAGGCTCTTAAATATTAGAGTTGCTAGTACATTGTAGAGAACTTCACGAATTGGGAATGTAATTATTATTTGAAAAAAGACTCGGATATTTTTTTAGTAATAAATTTGATGAGCTATAAATGCTATGCTTAAGATTTTTGTGATGGTAAATTTAAATAATAGAATTATGATTTGGCAGTACAGCAATCACTAATCTTTATAAATTTGTTATTGGAATAAAATGTATGCAATATTGATACGTAATCCAAAACACCGTAAGAGTGTCGCTGGAATCAAAATCATTACTGTTGGACTTTCCTCTAACTCCACTTTCGTACCGTGAATACAAATTACTAGTAAAATTTTGAAAATACTCAACAAGAATATTGACATTGTTACAACTACAACTAAGAAGAAATATGATAGATTAATAATATTATGTAGCTCTGGTTTGTGAGAATTACATAGAAAATAGGTAATCTCTTTTATTCGTTTGATTTGAGAGATCATGGTGGATTTTGTAGCGATTTTAATTTTGCATTTTGATTTAATTTGCAACATTGTACTGCAAAATTATATCTCTTACCTCATTTGCTCCATTTCTTCATTTAAAATTCTTATACAAATCTAAACCATCAATTATTTACTGCTTATTTTGAATTCATAAACAATTTTGGAATTTGAATATCAAATTGCGTTTTTTTAATTATATAAGAAAAAACAAATTGAGACAGAACTAATCATTATTAATTTTTTTTCAATAAAAAAATCCTTCACGGATGTATTTATCCTGACCTAATCATTAAGTATGAGAGTGGTGGGAATGATGGAAACTATGAATGCAAAAGATTTATTGAACAAATAAATCTTACTGATTCACTGGTTGGGATGGCCAAATGAATTGAAAATCAATTCATCTATTTTGAAAAGTCACAAACAAGCACTACAATTGAAATAGAAATTGCAAGAGTAATTATCCGTCTGTGCCCTTCCTTCTTTCGAGGCCTATTTGAAAGAGAACAGTACTTCTTGGTCATGAATGTTTGAATTGATTGTTCGCTATTCAATAATTCTTGTTTGGGCAGTTCATACTATTAATACATAGTGTTTTGATCTAAAATTTCAATTCTTCCATGTTTCCATAGCAACATATTGTTCCATGGAGCTAAGATTCAAAATATGGAAGAAAGAAGCATTTCCGCCACTCTACCATCTAGTTAATTATGTTTTACTTAATCCTTCTTTCATAGCCATATATCTTTCCAGCAAAGGAATGGAAAATCTTTCTCTCATTACATGAATCTAAATATCATTTTATCCAGGAAAAAGCCATCTTTTTCTTAACTATATCTTTGTTATTCGATCTACTAGCGTTCTGTTAAATAGGAATAGTATTTATCAAAACATACGAGTACATGTAAATCTCAATAAATGAATTATTACATAGATATCTATTATTTAGATATGTTGTCTGTAGGGAATTATCATAATTATCCTACTTAACTTTAATTTTTTATTCAATAGAAAATTTTTTTTGATAGAGCACGTTTCGGATTGTCTCAAATAGAATCGACATTTAAAGAGAAGTTGGATATTATATCTGCATATATGTTTAATAAATGCCACAAGTATATAATGGTAAGTCCAGAATAATTTGAAATGGACAATTATTTAATATCACCTCAAATTTAATGTAATAAACGGATAATTATGTGAACAATACGAACTTTGAGTAAGTTCAACTTTAGTTTCACTTCAAATCGTCACTTTAATTTTTAATATCAAATATAATACCATGCATTACTAATAAATTTTATTTAATAAATTATATTTCACCTATTCTCCCGAATCAAATATAGCCTTATAGAATTTCCACCATGTAGAATCCCAATAGCCACATTTTGGTTATCATCAAACTAAGAATGACTAGCTACCACGAACATTTGACCAGTGACATGCGTAGGACTTCAACGACAATGTGTTTAAAAAGCACCAATCATGGGAAAACATTATAGTTTTTGAGTATAATGTATAACCAATTGAACTATGGTATGTGTCGAAAATGGTGGATTCAAAATTAATGGTAACATGATCTTGTCTTGGGATTCAACCATGCAGTTATCATATGTCGCTTTCCACTAGCACTATACCTGAATCTGCTCTTCGCTGTCCAAGCCTTTCACTATTTGGATTCTCTATTTTATTCAATTTTTTATTTTTTATTTTAATGTAATATATATAAAATAAATATATTTAATTCTTAATTAATTATTTTTATCAAAAAATATTTAATATATGCATTATATATCTATTCAATAAAATATAAAATAAAACATAAATTGAAATAAAGAATCTAAACCGAGTCTTCACCTTTTGTGGCTTGAGTTTTTTGGAATTTTGGAAAATTAGAAGAAATTCTTAGTTTTGGTCGATTTTCTGTAAAATCAGACTATAAGTTGGATATTCTTCAAATAGAAATAAAATCTAAATACTTATGATCACCCAGAAATATTATATTATTTTTTTTATCTTTTTATACGATTTTTTTTTTTTTGTGAATTTTGATGTTAAATTTTTTCAATGTAGCCACTCAAATGCTTGAGTAAAAAATCTCTCTTATGAAAAATATTTAAATATTAAAATACATTAAGATGATATAGACATAATAAAGAATGTACCTTTGATAAAGAGGAGACAGTTAACTTGTATAACATATTTTCTTTTGTAAAATTAGCAGTTATTTACATGGAGTTTTTGTGTGTATACAATATGTTTAAGTGATTGTGCATATTATTTATATATATTTTCATATTTATTATACTAAAAATTAAAATGCATCATAAAAATATACTTATAATTTGTATAATTATGAACATAACATTCTCTTAAAGTGAAATTTTTATAATTCATTATCAGATTAAAGAGAAAATTTAAAATTAATTAAATAAGTAATTAGTGAAAGTTTTTAAATAAATGGTGGTTATTTGTATATATAAATGTTTATTGAATATTGAATACGTAAAAGGACAAATTTGGTATATTAAAATTTGATATCATAACTTTCATTTAGACAAAAAATACATTCCTTTTTATAATAGTATAAATAAATATTGAATATGCTAAAAATATTGCCTTTCTTAAAATTATATATCTAAAAAATTCTTTCAACTGTTATTCTAAAAAAATCCATAGCTATATTTCAAGCCTTGGATGCAAAATTTGAATGAGCTTATTCATGAATGAATAATTCAATCCCACATCATTTAGGCTCAATTGTTTAGAAAAAATAGGGTGGTATACTTCAGTCGATTAAAATTTCGATTCTATTTTTTTTTCCAATTATTTCACCTTGTTTCATAATTTTTTTTCCTTATAGTTATCTTGAAAAATGAAATATCTAAAGGGAAATTGTTAGAAACATTGTAGCATTATATTGAAAAGTAAATAATTAATTTTATTTATTTTATATTATTAAAATTGTAGTGTACACATGGAACGTGCTAAAATTATTATAGGTAGAAAATAAATGCTCGATTAAGATTCATGAATAATATTATATCAAAATTTTAAAACTTGCCCTATATTTTCGTTTATGACATCGTAGTCCCTTGACTTTGTCAAGGTGCCTGCAATCAAATAATCCGGACTTAAATTGAATAAGTTAACTTGAATTTGAATTGCACCACCCATCTTTTAGTCATGGGATGTCTAATCTAAGGATAGAGATTTCTCAAATCGAATTAAAAATTAGGTCACGAGTCTTCATCACTTAAAGTAAATTAATTACTATGTTGACAAATTGTATAGCACCACATAGTAACCCAAAATAAACACCTGCTAAATTCTCAAAAACCCATTTAATCAGACCAAAATCCTCTCCTTTGCTACGGGTTTGGCTCTAACCCGAACCCGAACACATTTAATGGCTTATAGGGTGTTTGTTTATGTTTTATTTTTATTTTTTATTGTTTTTACTATTTGAAAATGAATTTACAACAATTTGTCATCATTTTTATCAGTATTCCAACTCATTTTCATTTCAAAATATATTTTTTAATAATTTATATATCTTCTCCTAATAATCTATGTATCTTCTCTTTCTTCTTCATTATTATTATCTCTTTCAACTTACAATATATTAGAGCCAATATAATTATTTTTTTTCTCAACAATCTATCTAAATACAAATTTATTTTCAACTCATTTATTTTAACTAACTTTTCAAAATTTAAAAATATTAAAAATAAAAATAAAATTTAAAAACACTACCAAAACACCCTGGTAGCTTGTCGATTATGCGCACAATTTCGGCGCGTGAAGCGCTGACGACATGTTTGCACGGACAAAATTGGCAGATGCCAACTAAAAATAGAGAAACTAAAAATATTTTAGATCGTCACGTCTTTACTCTACATTACATTTGCTGAAACTAAAAATATAAAAACTGCCTGTTTGGTTTTATTTTCATTTTCATTTTTGGTTCCCATCATTTTTAAATTGGTGAAAATTAGTCACGTGATGTGATTTGATGTAGAATTGAAAATATTTTTGGATGAATTATTAAAATTATAATGATTATGTTGATTTTAATAGATTTTAGGTAGAGAGAGATATAAATAATGAAATAAATAAAGAAGGTATATAGGTTATTAGGAAAAAATATATAGGTTATTAGAAAATATATTTTTAAAATAAAAATAATATTGGATGGAAATAGTTAAAAAGTAATGTGTTTTATTTTTGAAATAATAGAAAAAGTAAAAATAATCAAAACCCCCGTAACATACTTTTTATTTAAGTGAAATAGAGGAGGAATACAAACTTATATCACATTTACTGGAAATTTAATTTATGGAACCTTATAAGTTTTGAAGCTTTAAATTTGTTACATAATTTATAAATCAAGAATTTAAAAAATGGAATTCATAAGAAGATCCAGCCCTAGTGGATCCATATTGTTAAAGAGATGCGATCCGACAATTCAAATATCAAATGGAAATTAGTATAAATCTTGACTAAGTTGGAAATCAACCCAATTCTAAAATCGTTTTATGAAATTTACTTCTTTTTTTTTTTTTTTCCTTTTGAGAGTTTGCATCATTTTGGGATCCTTTTGACAAATCAGTAAGCGTTGGATTATACTCTAGAGTGTAGTTCGTTTTGAATGATGTGATTATGAATAATATATAAATAAATATATATGTTTAAGTCTATCAAAATAAAGCAATATAGTTTCATATTTGGTTGATAAGATTGACTAAAAAGTAATTTAAAACAAAATATATGATTTTATGATTATAACTTTTAATTGTTTATTTTAATATATTTTTTTATATGCTAATTAAGAGTAATTTAATCTTTTTGAATTTTATCCAACTTAAGGAAAATGTATTAAACCTCTACCCTCTTGATCCATATTTTAACTTAATATTGGACCAATGACTTATCATGAGTTATACATCAAAGCAAACAAATAATAAATTAAGAGTGATTATGCATCTATTAAACATAATCAATTGAAGCAAACAAACCCCGAATTAAAAAAGAAAAAAGAAAAAAATATTCCTTAAATATTCAGTTTTTACTATAAAATGTGGTTTTTATATTAATTAGATCTTTGTTTTTAATTAAACACATTTCTAAATTTAAGATAGGTTCATGAATTCAAAGCTTTTTAAGTTGAATTACATTTTCAACATTGCATTTATTGCTCTGCTACTGGCTTGATGGATCCACACTATCAAAAACATATTTGACAGACCAAGGAACGTGTTTCTTGTCCATCTTTTTTTTTTTTTTTTGGTTTCAATTCCTGGTAAGAAACTCATTAGAAAAACGTGCTAGAAAATTACATATGCTTAAGAAGTTATATATACATTTCTTATATACATTATATATAAATATATACAAATGATAATGAATTATGAGTTCCACCTATTATTATATTTGTCTAATTTGATAGTAATTTATTTTTTTTATACATTATGTATTATATATTTGTCTAATTAACTAGTAATTTCTTCTTTCTATGTGATGTGGAAAAGATAAAATGGATTATTGTTATCATAATTGAGTGGATTTTTTTGAATATGGTATGATCCATCAACCACAATTTGTGAAAGGAGAGTCATCATATTCAAATTAAGGAGATTGAACCATTCAGATGAAGCTACATAAATAAAGTCAACTAATCCTCCAACACTATAAATAATTCTATTATTCCACTTGGAGTTATGCAATTTGAGAATTATTTATTGTCACTAATGAGCGTGCCACTAATTTGAGCATCGAAGAGGTCCAACAACCCTAACAATATGTGGTTTTTAGAAGAGGGTTGGATTGGAAACTTGCCAAGAGCTTATGTTTAGATGCAAAAAGAAATTATCTCTACTCACATGTGTGTGTATATATGTATTCCTTTTGAGAGTTTGCATCATTTTGGGATCCTTTTTCATAAATTAGTAAGTATTGGATTATATTTCTGGAATACATTTGTATACAGTTAGAGTTTGAATTAAAAAATTATTTCTTAAATAGTCATTTTTTACTATAAAATGTGGGTTTATATATATATATATATATATATATTAATATTAGTTAGGTTTTTGTTTTTAATTAAGTGCATTTCTAAATTTAAGTTGGGCTCATGAATTCAATGCTTTTTAAGTTGAATTGCATTTTCAACATTGCCTTTATTAGTCTGCCACTCGCTTGATGGATCCACATTATCAAAAACATATTTGAAAGACCAAAGAACGTGTTTCTCGACCATCCTTTGTTTTTTTTTT
>JACGDI010005328.1:97212-124030 GCA_014898725.1 Jacaranda copaia | reverse complement strand
AAATGAGCATTGTAATAAAAAAACCACATAAAAAATTCATTTAAAAAACTATATCGTATAAAATAATTCTAGTATTACATGCATAAAACTAATTTTTTTAAAAAATTAATAATATAAATTAAAAATATATAATTAATAATTTTATATTTGGGGTGACTTTAAAACTAAATATATTATCTATTATTTGTTAGATATGGTACTTTCTATATTATTTGTTATTATCAATACCAACTAAAATTTAATTGAGGACAAATATTTTTTAAATAAATCAAATTAATAATTATAACATAAATAAATAAATAAATCTGTCAAATTATTTGATATTACACAAAAATAATTGTTCAGTGCAATAACACCAAGTATCCATTCAATTTGGATTTTTGACTTTTTTTTTATTATAAATTTATATTAAACTTGGCATAAAAAGAAAAAAAAATCCCAAGAGTAAAAAATTTCCAGACATTGAGCAACAATTAGTGAAGGGCTTGATTGCATTTTAGTGATAGGGAGGAAGGAAGACACAATTGGAGTGTGTATTGGGGCTGCGGAATTGAAAAATCGATTGAAAGAGGACAAGAGTACAGAAGTGTAAAATTTGCATTGTCAGTTGAGAATAAAATTAAAAACCTGGCCCAACATTTGATTGAATTTGTGGGGGCGATTGGATAATCGCAGCGTAGAGGCTGTTAGTGAAATAGCGCCCAATCAATTGAACAGCTCAAGGCCATTGATTATTTGCGGGTCAGCCCGCTACCTTCATGGTGCCTATCAAATATGCGACTACAAGAGATTAGTTGATTGTGTAAGGGGTAATCACTGAAATCAAATGTGGCCATTATGTATAATATATATATATATATATATATATAAATGATGTAATGAATTGTGAGTTCCTCCTATTATTATATTTATCTAATTTGATAACAACTTATTTCTTTATATATCTAATTTAATAACAATTCCCTTCTTTCTATGTGATGTGGAAAAGATAAAATGGATCATTGTTATTATAATTAGGTGGATTTTTTTTAAATATGGTTTGACCCATCAACCCTAATTTGTGAAAGGAGAGTAATTGGATTTAAAAAAGATTGGACCACTCAAATGAAACCATATAGGTATGGTCAAC
Organism: Jacaranda copaia; assembly: GCA_014898725.1. Lineage (NCBI taxonomy): Eukaryota > Viridiplantae > Streptophyta > Magnoliopsida > Lamiales > Bignoniaceae > Jacaranda > Jacaranda copaia. The sequence continues at coordinate 122,901 of JACGDI010005328.1, read as the reverse complement.
TCATCCTCCAACACCATAAATAGTTCCATTATTCCACTTGAAGATACGCAGTTTGAGAATTATTTAATTTCACTACCGAGCTTGCCACTAATTTGAGCATTGGAGGGGTTCAACACCCCTAACACTTTGTGGCCTTTAGAAGCGGGTTGGATTGGAAACTTGCCAAGAGCTTATGTTTAGATGAAAATAGAAATTTTCTCTACTTATATATATATATATATATATATATTAATTTAGGAGCATTGATTATATTTTGTCAATACATAATATTTTAAAATAAATGATCGATATAATTAATTATTTCTCATAAAAAAACTGATGGACATCAAAACATCCATGTCAAGGCTTTATCATTAAATTTCGTTCAACGGCTGGAAATCAAACATGTTGAACTATGTATTAATTGCGTGTTGGCATTCGCAAGTTGTCGAGGTGATACACATGTTGGGTGATCACATACAAAGCCCGTAGTTTGGTGCTCGTGAAAACGGCGGATTGTGGTTAGAGTTAGATCATTGTCATCACAGAAAAAAAGTCAAGAGTTGTAATAATTGAGAAGCAGAAGTACGAATGCGATACCTATTAATTAAATTGATACGTAATTTTTAAATATAAAGTGATATCTTTAGAAGTGGCAATGATCTTCATTAGGGGTTGAAATTGGAGTGTGACTAAAATGTGTTCCAATAATTGAAATTTACGGTTTTTGGACATTTGACGGTTTAGTAGGAGGTTAATTGATTAATAGTGGGAAAAATGTTGTAAAATTCCACTTATTTAGACGCGTTTGACGTAAACACTTGGTGGCTATCATTCTACATAGTTTATAATAATTTATTGTTATTTTTTTCGAATGTGAATTAATCACATAATGAGTAGAAAATTATTTTTTCAGATTTTATATTTATGGACTTTTTTTATAAGTTAAATTAAATTTGAATCAATCACATAATAAAGCATTTGAATTTGTAGTTTTGTCTTTTCTAGTGGCCAACTGATCCAATTCACATTTATAAGTGTGAGATATGACTGATGAATTTTTAGTGTGTAATTTGCATGTATAAAATGGACCAATCATATATGTTTTACTTTATTCTTAAATATTTTGGCGAAAATATTTTATGAAAATATGCTGAAGAATATATGGAAAATTAGAAGTAAGTTTTGCTTTATTTTTATAGGGATATTTTTTATTGTAAATATTTTTCTATTAAAATTTTATTTAATTAGATGTATCATATTACAATTTTGTATTATTATATGTTGTTAATAATAATTAGAAAATATATATCTTAAATGGGCTTTGAATACGTGGATTTGGAAAGAAGATATCACGGGGCAATTTTAAAAACTGTTTTAGCAGAAATTTGAAGGCCCATTTTCCAAATAAACTGTGGCCGTCGAGCAAAATAAAATAAGCCACCCAAGGTGTCATCTGGGCTTTGAATAAAGTAGGCTTGGAAATCGAAATTTGTATAAGGAAAAATAAATTAGCAAAACAAAAAAAAGAAAAAAATAGAAAGGAGTTGGCGAAACATTGAAGGCCCCATGTTAATGCTTTTTTTGGTACTTCTCATTCTCCAGAAAGGATGACCTTTACATGAAAGTAACAAGCCTTTGAAGTGAAGGAAAATATATAGACACTTAAAAGAGAAAATAGTTTGTCTTCCATTAGCATAAAGATGGAACCATATAAAGACATAATAGCTTTTTTGTACTTTACATTCGTATCTTTGAGGAAGATGGAACCAAAATGATGTGAAAAATCTTGATTTGCCTTTTTGGTTTCAAAAGCACTAGACATTTTTTATTTTTTAATGATATATATATATATATATATATGTTTATTATATGTTGGAAGAATTGCTGCCATTAAAATAGTTTACACGTTGTTCATTTGTCCCACATGTTGAAATATCTTTTTTGTACAGACAAAATTCTTCATGATGAGTGTTAACAAACAATATTTCGTGAGCTTAATCCTTCCATATCCAGCAATGGATTTCAGTGTTAGCACACTGCATTGTCTGTAGAAAGCAATAGTCACGTGCCTCTTTTTCAATTCGTCATCTAGGGGTTTCTAACGATCCAAGTCGTATCACATATCAAGGGAATCATGGAAACTCGAAACAGTTCATAAATTTTTATCCTATTTATTCATGCTTCTAACGGTACCAACCTTTGCTGCAAATTGGAAAAATTATAGGATTTATTTGTTTGTAAATTGTCAAAATATTTTTTAACTTTTAAAATATAAACAAATAATTCATCTCATTCTTCAATGTCACTATCCAAAGTGCACCAAAAACCCAAAATACCCGCTCAATTTATTTTCTATAAATTCCCCAATATCTAATAGGCCGCTTAGATTTATTTTTTGGAAGCATTTTTCATTTTATGGTGAAAATGAGTAGTGAAAAGTTAATTATAAAAGTATTTTTGAAAATGAAATATTGTTTGTGATGAGGTTGAAAGTCGTTTATAGTGAAAATGGTGGTGTTTGGGCTAATTTGATCAGAAAGGTCGAATGATCCAACAATGATATTTCTCGAGGTCCAAAATTTGCAACAAACATTAAACGTCAAACTAGCCGAGGTGCCCTCAACGAAGGTATTCCGACGCTTAAGTTAGTTTTGATCGAAAGAAGGTAATCGAACAGAAGATAAGGAACATATAGTGTATTTTGCATTACCTAGAATGTGATTGACAATGAAGTATTTATAGCCTCCTCCTTGTGTGTAATATGTCAAAGGTGCCCTTATTAGGTATAGAGGGTTCATGTCCTTACCAGGGGGTTAATAGTTATTTTCGATCTCGGTACTATTTTAGGTCGTATTATCTCCTACTTTTCAAGGTGAATAGTACTCTTGGTAGGCGTCTTCCTGCCAAAATTGGTGGCAGAGACTGTACCGGCTAACACGCGCTATTAACGTGGAGGCATGCTGTTTGTCAGAACATTAAATGCGACAAGAATATGAGTCAGCGCTGGAGTGAGCCATCTTGGTCAATGATGGTTGAACAGACGATGTGGTTGACCAGGGAGATGGTTGAAAGGGCTAAGTGGCCTGAAGTTTCTAATTGAATGCAATCGAGAATAGTCCGCTTGACCAGACGGCTACGATCAAGTGACATGGCCCAATTGGACCTAGAAGTGATGTTGGGCTGTGCATGTTAAGTGAGCCTGTAGGGCTATCCCATATCATGAGTCCCTTTCACTCGGGGTCTTGATCGAGTATGTCAACGAGCAGGAATAGTGAGTAGATAACTGAATGACGGTTATGATGGTTTTGTGGTAGTTATGCGCATTTGACTAGGATTCTGTCCTTTCGATTGGGATTTTTGAATTCTTGACCAGGATTTTTGATAGTTTTTGCATATTTAATGTGCTGGTGACATCACAAAATACACAGTGCAAGGGGATGGTAGTGCAATTATTATGTCGCTTGGGTTTCTGCATCCAAATGCTTATAAATATAGGGGGTGGATATATCTATTTATACTTTTGCTGAAATCATCTCTGGTCGAGTTCTTGCCTGTTAAGCTTTCTAAATTCTTCATGCACTTAGAGTTTTCAGGATATCTGCTGTAAGTTCTTCTACTTGTTTGATCTTTTCTCTCATTTTTTTCTCTACAAAGATGTCTAGTACCTCAGATAGCGAAAATATTAGGTCCGAGGGTGTAGCATTCTAGGGGAAAATTGAGGCTGAGAGTGTGTCAGAGAGTATGCTTGAGAGTGGTCCTAATAGTTCGTTGAGTGACAGCTCGAGTAGCTCAAGCATTGAGAGGGTTGTCTATGGGGATGAGGCTCGCCCTAGCGAAGCACTTATGTCTCGTGGTTGGTTATTCACGCCAGACTACTATACTGAAATAGTCTCCAAAATATCCCCAGTAGACCTAGTGCAAATTAGGGAGATATACTATATCCTTGGAGAATATAAACTTTTAGTACCTGGAGCTTAGGGTAGGATGCATCGACCTCTGAGGGGATGCATAACAGTGTTCGAGGAGGAGTTGAGATGTGGTCTTAGATTTTCTCTAGCCCAAGCAATAGTCGACCTCCTAGTAGGCCTAGAGGTCTGCATAACCCAGCTGCTCCCCAACTGTTTCGCTACCCTTTATAGCTTTGCTGTGTTGATATATTTGTTCGACCAGCTAGCATCCTTCGCTGATTTTTCCAACTTGTTTCATTTACCAATGTCCTGAAAGTCGGTTAACACAGAAGAGTTTGGCTTTTATTACCTAATGGCGTACTCATGTTGAAAATTTCTAGTATTCCCTTCTTCCTCGTATAACCAAGAGTGAAAAAAATACTTTTTTTATATTCGGGGGCTGGGGGGTTTTAACATTCTAAGAGGGTGGTGGAAGGGGCCTATAGAAATGCTGGGTAACTAGACACCTAGTTGGCCGAACACTTTCATCTGGGATCTGGTCTAATTTAGGTATATGGAGGCCTCAATTTTGAATAAAGAAAGGTGTCTGTTGTTGGTTTACCTATTGCTGGCTGAGCTTGACCTGTCCGTGGGTGATCGACTAGGTAGAGATCTTTGTCGACTATTTTAACTTGTGATTTTTATCTTTTTGCTTAATTCTGATATATTTTATTTTATCTTTGTTGTTAGATTGAGAAGAGATAATGATTAGAAGTCGAGCAAAAGCTCAAGCCATGGCCTTAAGGAATGAAGAGCACCATTGAGTGGCTGCTGCTCGACGAGAGGCCCCCGCTGCAGAGTCGGCCATTTTAACCTGATCGATCTTCGATCCCACGATGCCCCCAATCCAAGAAGTGCCTAAGACCCAATCTGCTTGACCAGAAGAGCTCATGCGAAGTAGCCTTGTAGGTTGGGGCAAAAGGTAGTTGATCGAGCAGGGAGGCTCGGTGCCCAAGAAGATAGTTGGCGATAAGGAAAAGTAGAAGGCAGTAACAAGCTATGACCTATTTGGAAAATATGGGGACGGAGTGCTTTTCCAACTCCTTCGATTGCCATCGCCTCATTTTGGCACCGACCCCAAATAGAAATGACAAGCTCGAACTCCATTCTTCAAGGGGAATGATGGGCGGCGATGCCCTAAAGTGGATGATCAATGGGCTCTTCTTAATCGATCAATGCAAACTTATGAACTTAAGTTAGGCCGAGGCTCTCAGGGCACTAGCCTACCACTGTAACATGGTGAGTGTGAGGTCGACTATTTCTCGTCGAATTTCTTTTCCATAGTTGTATTATATACTGACACTTTTATGTTTTAGGTGGACTAAATGGGCTACAAGATCTTTCGTCATTCGAAGTTGGCCTTGGCGGATTGGGAAAAGCTGCAAGAGGGAAGGGATATAGAAACCTTCAAGGTCCAGCTCGAGTTTTCCCAACTTTAGGTTGATTAGCTGACCAAACAGGTGGTCAAGCTCTAGGAGCAATTGAACTCCAAAGATTAGTAGCTTGTTCAGGCTATCAAAGAGAGGAGCCAGATGGACATAATAATTAAAAAAGCTTACTTGAACCTGCAGGTGAGCTACAATTTGGTTGGGCAGCGGGTCACACAGAGGTAATCGATGAGGTGCAGGAGGCTTTGACTTGACATTTCCTTATGATGCGGTGGAAGGCAGTAGAGCAGTTCATCTTGAGCTTGGCCTTTTAGGATGTGAGCGTGATTATGTACTTTGATGATGCTCGAGATGCATTCAATAAGGTCGTCAAGTAGCTCGAGTGCCTGGGCTATGCTTTTCGGCCTGATGATAAGAGTAGACTAAGTCCTGCACTTAATGATAATCTGCAACCCTATCCCAAATCCAAGGAGGGCGGTATCGACTAGGGGTGTAAATGAGCCAAGCTTGGGCTCGGCTCATTTACTCATTCGTGAGCTCGAGTTTGGCTCATTAGAATAGGCTCAAGCTCAAGCTCAGCTCGTTAAAGCTTGATAAGGCTCAATTCGTATAGATTTGAATAAGTTTAAACTCGTATAAGCTCGAATGTACTTTGGGTCATATAAGTTTGGATGAGCTCAAGCTTGTCTAGGTTTGAAATAAAATTTATAATAACAAATACTATACCATAAATAATATTATAAAAATATAATCCAACAATACTAATACAATTCTGATAGTTATCAAATTCCAAATCACATATTTTCCAATCAAAATAAGGACTTGGGTTTTTTTTTCAATTTTTAAATAATTTTATTTTTTCTTAAAAATAAAATTATTATTATTATATAAAATATATATAATAAAAAGCTTGTTTAGGCTCGCGAGCCTATCGAGTTAAATACTATCAAATTTGGCTCAACTTGATTGATTGGCGAGCTTGGGCTTTGCTTGGCTTGTTTAAGTTTGAGCCGAATTTGAGTTTTTATTGAGTCGAGTTTGAACCGTTCGTAAATAGTTTTATCTCATTTACACCCATAGTATTGACAAGGTCGGGGAAAAGGACACCGTGACAAATATGTCCGTTGAGCCCATGGCTGAAGCTCAATAGAAGAGAAGCAGAGGTCGATGCAAAGCTAGAAGAGTTGGCGAATGAATTTGCTTTCACTGAAGACCTTGTCGTCCAGTTGAGGGAAACGTAGGTCAACGTGGCGTAGTACGTGTTATGTTTGACTAACTTTATGAGTGACGTTGTAGGGCTTTCTCAACCACCCCAAGCCATTCCACCTCTCGCATGCGCTGCTGGAGTTTAACTTAAACTGGCTAGAGGGTGACCAGGCCGAGTCCAGCTAGAGTTGACCTCGAAGCTTGCTACTGTTTTTGATTTTCTTTTTTCTTTTTCTTTTTTTGTAATAGAATTGTAATGAACTTTTTAATGAATGAAAGATGTTTTTCCTATTCGTGTTGTCGAATGAAATGCGTTTCTGCCTTTTGTCGAGTGTAACTTTATTGTCGTGATGGTATGGGGAATAGTTGACAAAATAGCCAGTTATCAAGATCATAATCAAGAAAATCTAACAACGCTATCGTTGATTTTTCTTAATGTTGACTAATGTATGATTTTGCCAAAGTGTGTTTAGCAATTTATTTTTCACAACTGTGTAGTCGGTTCTCATTGTTGTATGGTCGACTTATTGATTGACTACTTGGTCAATTATTTAGTTTGGGCTGAAAAGCCTCGGGCTTGTAGTATGTAGCTTTTGGGGTTAATAGTATGGTTGATTTTAGTTTGGCAGCATGAAGCTGCATTTGTGTCGACTACGAGGTTGACTTAAAACTTGATTGGGCAGCACACAGCTACTTCACTGTTGATTATGTGATCAACTTCAATTTTGGGTGACAGCATGAAGCTGCTTATTTGTCGACTACGAGGTTGACTAGAAACTTTGTGGCAGCATGAAGTTGTTTACTCATCGACTTTGGGATCAATTTTGAACTTGAGTGACAGCGAGGGGCTGTTTATTTATCGACTACGGGGTTGATTAGGAACTTTGTGGCAGCATGAGGCTACTTATTCATCGACTACAGGGTCGACTTAGGATGGTGCATGCTAGATACGATTATAAGAATGCCTGCAAATAGTAGTGGTATTGTTGGAATTTTATAAATATCGAAGAATATAAAGATGATTACAATGTAATTTTAGATGTAGAATTTTCTCAAGTTGATAGCGTTCCATGGGCGTGGGAGTTCATCTCCATCCATATTAGCAAGTTTGTAGGCGTTATGTTTTGACACTTTTACAATGGTATACAGTCCTTCCCATTTCGGGTTGAGCTTGCCAATATTCTTGGAGACTTTCACCTTCTTTAGAATGAGATCTCTGACCTTAAAATGGTGTGGCTTAATCCCTTTGTTATAGTTCTCAGCCATCCTTGACCTATAGCGTTGTATCGTATTGTAAGCTTCTTACCTATGCTTATCAATAATCTCAAGGTTGAGCTTTCTCTCCGATATGTTTCTGAGTGGGTGAAAGTGAATGACTCAAGTCGTGTGTTGAATGAGCTCAAAGGGGATGACTATCTCAAATCTATAGACCAGACTGTACGAGCTATGACTTGTTGCTGTTCGGGGAGTTATCCTATACACCTATAGCACTCTGGGGAGATTGTTTGCCTAGTTCGAGCCAGTATCCTGTATCTTGGCTTTTAGATGGTCAAGAATTATTCTGTTTGTTACATCCATCTAACCGTTCAATTGAGGATTGCTTACTAAAGTAAAGTGCTGAGTGATTCTTAAAACTTTACACCAACCTCTGATACTCCTATTTTGGAATTGAGTGCCATTATCTGAAATAAGGACCTTAGGTAGGCCAAATCGGTAGATGATGTTCTTCCAAATGAAACTCTTGATAGTTGCATCTGTTATCTTGGGAACAACCTTAGCCTCAACCTATTTGGTAAAGTCCTCAACCATGATGATTATGAATTTTTGTTGACCAGTCGACTTCGGTAGCGAGCCTAAAATATTGATCCCCCACTGGTTGAATGGCTAAAAAATTTAGACATTAACCACGGGCGCGACAGGTTGGTGAGGCAAGTTTAAATGGACTTGGCATGATGTACATTTTTGAGCAAAATTCACCAAGTCCTTCAACAATGTTGGCCAAAAGTATTCGTACCTAATTATTTTGTGCGCAAGAGATCTTCCCCCAGAATAGTTACCACACATACTTGCATGGATGTCCTGTAATACTTTGAGAGCCTGGTCGGGATTCAGGCACCTCATGAGGGGTCTAGAGATCGACCTCTTATACAATTGGTCATGCTTGTCATGCACAAACTTGGCAGCTTATCCTCGAGCGTGTCGAGCCTCATTCCTGTCTTTGGGGACTGTGTCATGGCGTAAGTAGAATTTGATTGAGTCTTGCCAAGAAGGAACTTTCTCCTTAATGCTTGCTACTAGATTATTCTCGAATGGTTTGATCGATGGTTTATTGGTGATTAGAAACGTTATTTTTCTATTTTTCATGTCTCGATTCGAGCTTGCAAATTTTGACAGGGCATCCACCCATTCATTCTCAGATCGAGGTACCTGATTGAGGGTGAACCTTTTGAATGATTGCTATAACTTTCTTACCTTAGCCAGGTATAGGTTCATCGTTGAGTCCTTAGCTTCAAAATTTTCGTCAACCTACTCGGCTACTAGCTTGGAGTCTGTAATTGTAACTAGGTGTTTGACACCCCGATTGAGTACTATCCTCATTCCAACAAGAAAGGCCTCATATTTTGCCTTATTATTCGTAACTGTATAGTCTAGTTTTATTGCAAGATCATATTCCTCTGCTGCTAGGAATGGAGAGCAACTCCTACTCCCCTTCCAAATGTGGTCGACGATCCATCGACGTGCAAAGTCCAGACAAGAGGGGCTTCACAATTCTTCTCGAGCAAATCAACTCGCTAGGTGATGAAGTCAACTAGAACTTCTGCTTTGATGGCTGTTCTCGATTGGAAGGTAATGTCAAATTCTCCTAGCTTGATGGTCTATTTGGTCAGCCTTCCAGATATGTTGGGCTTCAATAATACTTGTTTCAGTGGCTAGTTGGTCAGTACTGTAATCCATGAAACTGGAAGTATATGCACAGTTTTTGAGCTGCGGTAACCAGTGCCAAGGCAAAGTTTTTGATTTCCAAGTAATTATGCTTCGGTCCTTGGAGTAACTTATTGCAATAATAGACTTGTCGATGACTGCCATCTCTAGTCAAAACCAAGATCGAGCTAATCAATGGCTCGAAGACGGCCAAGTATATTTGAAGTACCTTTCCCAGTTTAGGTTTTGCAAGCATAGGGATCGAGGATAGGTACTGCTTCAACTCGATTAGCGCCTGATCATATTGTTCACTTCACTTTAAACCCAACTTCTTAGGGTTTCTGAGAATTTTGAAGAAAGGTAAACTTTTATTTGCCAATCTTGCAATGAATCTGCTTAAGGCAATAATCCTTTTGACCAGCCTCTAGACGTCTCTAACTGTTCGTGGAGGGGTGATGCCGAGAACAGCCTAAATTTTCTGTGAATTAGTGCATTTCTTATGTCTGAGCCCTAGGAACAACACATTGATTAGGAACTTGATCCTAAGGTTATCTATTTTGAGGACCTCCGTGTTGAACCTCATAAAGAAGTCATGGAGAGATTCCCCCTCGTTTTGTTTGATAGTATGGAGGTAGGTGTAAGGGAGTTTTGTCTTTCTCTGGCTGGTGAACTGGTGCAAAAACTTGTCACAAAACTAATCATAAGAGTATATTGATGAGGGCTCTAGCTTTTCAAACCAATATAGTGCAATGCCCTAAAAAGTTGTCACCAGCATCTTAGCATGAATATACTCATTGTGCCCATGCAGCTGCATCATATGCTCGAACTGCATCAAGTGCTCATTGGAATCTGTTAAGCTATCATATCTTAGCAGTTCAATTGAAATTTTGGCATCGACAGCAATCGCTCGTTGATGATCTCCTGAATGAATGAAGAGCCTCTCTTTTGATAAGACCTTTGGGGGCCCTTTGGATTGGGCGCTCTCTCAGTGTTTCTCCTCGATATCTCATCGAGGCATTTATTTAATTGTTGAACTTGATGAAAAATTTCTTCCTACTCCTCTTGATTAGCTTGAGTGGCATTTTGATTAAAACAAAGCCTTACGCGCTCGACGCTATCGTGCTACGTAGCTCGAATAGGCAGTGCAACGAGGTCTGCAGAGTTTCCAATTCCTCATGGTAGTCACGTTTGGAATGTTCGACCTTATCGTGCTGTGGAGCTCAATTAGGTCGAACGTGATGATCAACGGAGTCAGCAATTTTCTTCTTTAGCTATAGTCGCCCCTTTTCTCCCTAGGGGCATTTGGGACTGGCTTCACGTCTGAGTGGTGGCCGCTTGGACTCTTGGCAACCACGACTATCCCTGGGGGACCTTCTTCTAGTGGAGGTGGTTGCGGGGTAGCACTACCAGCCAAAGTTGGCATGGTGGTGTGCCTGTTTAATGTGGCGGAAAGCTAGGTAGAAATTTAAGCAGAGATTTGCTCGTTTATCAATTGCATCAACTGGGGCATAATCAATGTCACAACTTGCTCTTGGGGGGGCTGGGGCTTGGAGCATGTGAACCTTGCTGGGGTGGAGGGGGAGGTAGAGATGCAAACCTCCCATTCTCCTCCCTTTTAGATGTGGTTCTACATGTGTTCACTATTTTTTTTTGTTGCAATCTCAAGAATTTTCCACAGATGTCGCTAAAATGATAAGGTTGAAAGTTGTTTCTAGTGAAAAAGGATGGTGTTTGGGCTAATTCAACCAGGGAGGTTGAATAATCCAATAATGATATTTCTTGAGGTCTGAGCTATGCAACAAACAACAAACATCAAACTAGTGGAGACACCCCCAGTGAAGGCACTCGGATGCTCAAGTTAGTTCTAGTCGAAAGAAGGTAATCGAGCAGTAGATAAGGAGCTTATAATATATTTTTGCATTACCTAAAATGTAGCTGGCAATGAGGTATTTATAGCCTTCTCCTAGTGTGTAATATGTCAAGGGTACCCCCATTAGGTGTAGATGGCTCTTGTCCTTGCCAGAGGGTTAATAGTTATTTTTGATCCCGATACTATTTCAGGTGGCATCATTTCCTACTTTCTAAGGTGAATAGTACTTTGGGTAAGCACCTCCCTACTAAAGTTGGTAGTAGGGTTGGTGGCAGAGATTATACCGACTGGCACGCGCCATTAATGCGGAGGCATGCTTTTTGTCAGAACATTAAATGTGGCAAGAATATGAGTCAGCGTCGGAGTGAGCTATCCTGATCGATGATGGTTGAATAGATGGCGTGGTCGACCAGAGAGATGGTTGAAAGGGCCAACTAGCCTAAAGCTTCTATTCGAATGCGATCGAGAATAGTTGGCTTGACCAAACAGCTGCGGTCAAGTGGTCCGGCCCAACTAGGTCTAGAAGTAATGTTGGGCTATGCATGTTAAGTGGGCCTATTGGGCTATCTCATATCAGTTTGGATTTTTAATTTAAAATGTAATGATTATGTAGGGTTGAAAATGAGTTATATTTGAAAAAAGTAGTGTTTTGTATCAAAAGTCATGCAAATGTGAGTAGGAGAAAATGAAAAGTGATGAAAAGTGAAAATGGAGAGAAATTGTAGAGTTTATCTGGAAGAATATTTTGAAAATGAAAATGTTTGTAAAAATGAGGGGGAAGTTGACAGTTTTTTGTTTTCATTTTCAGCAGGAAATGAAAAGACTTTGAAAATAAAAACAAACGGCCCATTTGGTTTTATTTCCAAAGCCATTTTTAGTTTCTAACTATTTTTAAAAGTTGAAAAGTTAGTTATAGATTTAAAATAGAAATGAAAATGTGTTTGGATGATTTGTTGGAAAGTAATGGTTAAAATATGAATAAAATTGAAAAGATGGTTGATTTATATTTTTTTATGTTTAAGAATATTTATTTTTTAAAAGTATATGTATATTTTATTAATTTTAAAATAATAGTTGATAGTTTATGTCAAGTCAAATTTGCATTTGACTGTTGTGATAATATGATGATAGGGTAAGTTTAGAAGGAGTTTGAAAATGAAAATATGAAGTTTGAGTGAAAATAGAGAGAAAGTGATAGTTTTTAATTTTTATTTTTGCCTGAAAATGAAAAGGGCTTGTGGAAATAAAACCAAATAGGCCACAATTCTTTCATTTTTTGTCTCCTCTATCCAATCTATATATACAAATATATAAATAATTTTAAAATATTAATTTCATCCCACCAATTTAACAAAAAATTTATTGATGTGACATTTTATTTCTTTCAAAATACAAATACACAAACAATTTTCTCTTAATTTATTTTTCATCTATCACTCAAAATACAAATAAATAACCATCACATTCCCCAACTCCACTTTTTAAAAAATATTTTATCAAAATGCTCTAATTCATAAACAAACAAGCATATAGAAATTTGAATAAGCTATTCTCGAAGGTTTTCCCTTTGCATGTCTCGCCCACAAATTTTCATACATGGCAACATGAAAATGTTTACTTTAGGAATTATTATGCAACTCATTATAATATAATTAGAAGAACGACTTTTAGAGCTGTGGAGTTGCTTTCTTAAAAATCTTTAAGATCATTGTTCTGAATGCTACCATCATAATTATTCCTTAAAACCTTTAGTAATTAATGTAGATACTCTTTAATAGTTTTTTACGATAAATGATCCAACCATCAAAATATCAAAACTAATTTAATTCAATTTTAAATATAACTTTTTGATTCATTTGTTTATAACATCTTTGTGAAAAAGTGAGGTATTCAATAAATTTTAGCAATTTATGCATAGTATTTCCGTACCAATCTATGCATATATAGTTTTCAGGAACAAATACTTTGTCGCAAAATCATAACCAACTATTATTTCTAATTGCAATGGAATTCTCATAATAATTAACAACTGTTAAAAAATTGGCTTGCCAAAAAATTGAAATTCTTCCTATTTTCCTGATTTATAACCTTAACAACTACAAACTATTAGGAAAAAGAATATTTGCGAAATATATTGTTAAGAAAAATAAAGCATTTCAGTATAAATTAATTTTAGAGATCTTTTCTTGAAATTAAGGAGTTTAGTTAACTGTGATTTAATTTAATCAATAGATTTTACTGCCAAATTAAAATAATCAAGACTGCAATTACGATGACCAATATGTGGTAATTTTTGTGTTGAAGATATATGAACATTTAATGAATAATTTGTATGGATGAATTTTGACATACAAATTATTTCGCGTGCATGTACCATTAAAAATAGAATTAAAAATAGTAAGAGAAAAGGTAAAGAATTTCAGAATTGAAATATATCAACCTATGTAATTTATAAAGTGTTAGATTAACTAGCTTTTAATCTGTTCGTTGCACCGAATAATAGTTTAAAATTTAAATTTTTTATTATAATTAGATATTTACATTTTTTTTATAATAATTACACATATTAAACACTAAAACTAATTTGTTTAAAAAAAAATAACAAAAATTTTATTGCAAACAATTTGATAATTGAAATAAGTAATATGTAATAATATTTTATATGAATGATGCTTATGATCATTAACTTAAATGTTTTTGGAGTTGGATCATTCCCTACAAATCTTCATATTTTACCTATATATATATATATATATATTTACATTAAAGGAAAACAAATTTCAAAATAATAAAATAAAATCTTTACTATCTATAATTAAATATACATTATGTAAATATAGGGAAAAGTATTTATTTTTTTAAAAGATAGTTGTAGTACATTAGTTTGTAACAAAATGGTATTTTTAACCTAAAGTGAGGTCATATCAATCACAATTAAAGGAGACTTGACAAGTATCATTATTTATAATATATATTTACAAACTTATTAGAACTTGAATTGCCAAAATTAATACAAAGAGGTACACATATACTAAGATATACATAGGGTGTGTGTGTGTGTGCGCAATATTTACTAAAATTAAATATGTAATAATGAAGAATTTATACAGATAGTTGAATGACTCTATGGGCAATTTAAAAGTAAATTTAAAGTAAAGAAATTTATAATTGAAGACCCAAGATTTTGAATTGTCCAAATTATTTTATTTTATTTAATTATAATTATAATTAAATATTGATAATATTAACCTAATCATAAAAAAACAAATTATAAACCACCACCAAAACATCAAACTAACAGAATAATAAAAACAAACAAATTATGGGTTAAAGAAAATCCATAACATGAAAAAAAATGAAAAGAATAGATCAATCAATGTAGCTAGTCGAAGATGAAATTTTTAACTTACCACATGATCAAGACTTCAAATTGCTTTTATAAATTAATTTGACTCATAAACATAAAAATTTAATAATATTAGAAAACCTTACGTAAATGACAAAATACATGAATATTCAAAAATATCATAATTTAGCTCACCAAACTTATGATCCTAGAGAAGTGAAGAAAAAGAAAGACAATAATTTGACATGTTTAAATATTAATAAATTGCATCTTTCGGTTATTTTTAGTATAAGTTACTTGTAAGGGATTATATGCTTAAATTAAAAAATTTAACTTTATTAAAGTACTAAATTATGGAATAAAAATAATTTAGGAAATATTAAATTAAGGCAAGATTCATATATATAATTTTTATTTTATATATAATAAAAAAATAATGTTAAATTAAAGTAAAATTCACCTCTTTCTTTACATATTAAAATTATATGTGTATGTGTGTATATATGTATGTAAATACATATAGAGAGATACAGTTAAATTGTATGTATTAATATCCAGCATTGTTTACGTTAACTGATATATATTAATTACACACACAAACTAGTAAATGTATAAATAATAATTTCATAAATAAACATATATATACACATATATATGGAGAGAGAAATACAAAAATTAATATGAAAGATGACATATATAGATATATTGAGTACTTACCGACTTTGTATATGGAGTTGCAAAAAAATTAATTATTATAATATTTTATATTAATAGTAAATAGCTCATCTCTATAGCAAATATATATATATATATATATATAAATATGTTGTGATGATAAAAAGGAATAAAAATTACTCATGCACATTATTACTATATAAGAAATATATTTTGACCAACAAGTTATTTCGTGCACATGTACCATTAAAAAAAGAATTATATACTAAGAGAAAAGGAAAAAAATTTCAATATTGAAATATATCAATCTATGCTATTTGATATGGGATAATTCAGTAGGTCCAACAGACCCATCTTCAAATGAGACAGTTCATGAGGCCCAAAGGTATATCTATCATGATATGGAATAATCCAGTAAGCCCTACAGGCCCAACTTTAAACGAGACAGTCCATGAGGCCTAAAGGTATATCTATTTGGTCGACCTGTATCGACCTCATTTGATAAGTCCCATGGTCAATCCGTATCGACCTAAAGGCCACTTTAGAAGTTTGAGCATTTAAGTTCGATCGACATGAATCGACCTACGGGTATAAATTGGACAGGTCGAACCCCTCGGCATTTATGACACATGGCAGCTGATTTAGCCGCTGCCAACTAATATAACTGCTGCCAACAACTCTAACAATTCTGACAACCCTGCCAACAACTCTGGCAGGGACGTGCCCTAACTGACATGGTTATCCGGGAAAATAGGAGATTGAGTCATCCGGCACAGTATCGGGATCTGGACTTGAAATGACTCCTAACCCCCTGGCATGTGAAAAAGCTAGTACACTTAATAAGGGTACTTGAGTAAAATCACGCCCACAGCAGAATAGAAATACTATAGACCCAACCGCGCTCAAAATAATGCCATTTATACTATTCACTATATACTCTCTCTATATTCTGCTATACCAGAACTAATTTGAATGTCGAAGGGTTTTAGCCTGGTGCCTCTCGGCTAGTTGACGTGTGTTCGTCGTTGCAGATCTCAAGCTCAAAATCACGCAAATCAACCTAAGAACTTGACCCTTTAGCTCAAAGCAGCATCACTATTTATAAAGTGTTAGAATATTAATAATTAATTATTATGTTATTTAATGACTTAGAATTTTAATAATTAATTATTAGTATGTTATTTAATGACTTGGTAAAGATAGTTTAATTTAAAATTAATAATAAAATAAATTTATTTTCTTCTATGTAAACTCCCCCGCCTCCTTCCTGCACCTAGACGCAAATTAGAAAACAATTCAGACATCTCTGACGTATGGTTCAAATCTCTTTTCTTTACTCGAAAATCTAGTGAAGTACAGCAATTATTGGATTATAATTAGATTACGTCCCTTTTAATGAGATGATAAGGAGAAAGCTACCTCCCCCGCAAAAATGCGCCTTATAATCACCCAATATTCTGATTTCCACTGCTGCACATCTCACTAGTATAATCTGACATCTCTTAAGCGAGGTGTAGGGAAGAAAAGGAAAAACCCGAAGGAGCCCAGATTTGGAAAATGGGTTTTAAGAGTTACAATTCAAGAATTTTTGGGTTTTTTATGTTATTGTGTTTGTTTTCTCCGATTGCCGGTCAGTCGATAATACCGGCGGAGCAGGATGGGTTCTGGTACGGCCAAAAGACGGCAAAGGAGGGATCGGTATTGATCGAGGCGTTCTTTGACCCGGTTTGCCCCGATAGCCGGGATTCATGGCCGCCTCTTAAGAAAGCCCTTCGGCAGTATGGCTCTCGTGTTTCGCTTGTTGTGCATACCTTCCCTCTACCGTAAGTCTGGGAATTATTGCCTTGATATTTTGTGTTAATTTAGCTATATTAATATTGGGATTGTGTGGTTTGTTGGTTATTTTGGTGCTTTGGAGATTGAAATGATTGGCTCGGTTCATTGGGGAAAGTTTTTGATTACTTTCTTGATTGTAATCTTCTCCTGATTGTAGAGAAAGGAATTTGATTAATACTATCTTTCTTTTCATGCTATCTAAGTAAACTTTCATGCGCATCAGTGCTTTGTGAGCTAATAGACATAATTCTTGTGGGAAAATTTGTAAATTGAGTACTCTTGAATGATGAGAAACATTGAATTTTTGTTCTTTTCCTTTTCATGGATTGTTTGGTGGATGTAGTTGAGGTTTTTTACTTTCTTGGGTGCGCAATATGGTTGTCTCTTTGAACAACGGTTGAGTTTTAGTTTTGGTTAAATTGCAGGTACCATGACAATGCTTTTGCCACTTCTCGAGCGCTGCATATAGTTAATAAGTTGAACAGCGCGGCCACATATGATATACTGGAGGCATTTTTTGAACACCAGGCAAGATTGACTTTCATACAATAAGAAGCATTTATAGTTTTTTGTGCTTCTCCTATGTGGTCCAAGTCTCACTTTCTTTGCGACTATTTATTTTGCTTTCAGATCAAACTCTAGCCACCTGATCATTTTCATATCTCCGGTGTAATGATTTCAATCTATTGACGCTTTTAATGTTGTACACATCTTCTCTAATTTTCTAGGCCAAAAGGGGTCGTAGTGATTAGGTCTGGACGACTGATATTGGGGAGGATTCTGATTTAGATCCTCACCTTCTGAATGAAAAAGTATTTGCAGTTTTTCACCTGGCCAAGTATTTAATTGGTTCCACTTTGGTGGCTCTCACTGTTTATCTGCTATGTTTATTGCTAAAATTTGTTATTACAAAGGTATCTTATTTTTTGGTACAATTAAGGTTTGAGAATGCTGACATTGGTAGATTGTTGAACAGGAGCAATTCTATGGCAATGCAACATTTAACAAGTCCAAGGCAGCTGTTCTACACCAAATTGTGAAGTTTGCAGCAAAGGAACTTGGAACATCATATCATTCTGCTATTGCATCTGGCTTCAACGACACCAAAACGAACCAAGCGACAAGAGTGTCTTTCAAGGTAAAATTAGCAACTTTTTCTACATTATATGGAACATCACGGTTCACAAGCCTGTCTCATTTATGACAATCTGATGCTACAAATTGTTTATGTTTTTGCAGTATGGTTGCTTACGAGGGGTTTATGGGACACCTTTCTTCTTTGTCAATGGGTTTCCTTTACCCGACGCAGGATCTGCTCTGGACTATAAAGGATGGAGAAAAGTCATAGATCCTTTAGTCCAGAAGCCTGTGCATTTCCTGAAATAAGCAGATGCTCTGGGATATTGTCTGTTTCTTTAGTTCGTGTAATAATGTAGTAGTTGTAGTTATGAAGACAATATCTTATTTTCTTGGTTAGTTTTCGTAAGAGAGAGCCATGTTAAAGAAATCTCCACAGTTTAAATCCTGGTAAGGCTGGTTGCTGTGTGTTAATCTATACAAGTTGTACTATCAGTGTTTGCCTGTCCAAACACTATACTACGCCCCAATCTCCTTGCTAGCCTCTCAATAAAATTCCTTCCGATGAAGACGGCAACGGTAACTTAGTACATACAAAATTATGGAGAAGAAACAAAAATAATATATTGGAGAAGAAATAGAGAGAAAAAAGAAAACATAATATTTATAGATATAATAAACATAGAGAGAGAAAAATATAATAAAAAAATGTTTCAACAGAAATGGAAATAATAAAGTTCAATAAAAAAGGAATTATATATTAGAGAAAAAATAGTGACAAAAATATAATATGATGGAAAAGAGAGAAGTAATATAGCTCTTTTTGTGTGTGTTTGTTTCGTATATAAATTCATTAAATTAAATTAAATGTATATATTAAATTAAAGTTGGGATAGTACAACTTTTTTTGTTTAGTATGCAAAAAATAGAAGTACTTTATTAATATATGCCGGAAAAATTTAGTCAATGTATTAAAAAATTACATTAACATTTTCATACTAGGTCATTTTTGTATTTTAATTAGCAATACAAAATTCAAAAAATTGAAAACAAAAAT
The DNA here is from genome assembly GCA_014898725.1 of Jacaranda copaia. Taxonomy (NCBI): domain Eukaryota; kingdom Viridiplantae; phylum Streptophyta; class Magnoliopsida; order Lamiales; family Bignoniaceae; genus Jacaranda; species Jacaranda copaia. Next base: position 103,595 of record JACGDI010005328.1, on the reverse strand, counting down.
AATTGGGTCAAAATGCAACCTAAGAAACCAGGTCCAATAAGTTAAACTCACTCTATATACCCAATTGTATCTTGAATTTGATAGCGTGAGTAGACTGTAAGGTCTTTTATTCTGTATTTTAAAATATAATTGGGGTTGAGTAGAGTAGTAAAGTCTTAAGTTTTATTATTTGAGTATATTAGAGTATGGATCAAGGTAGACTAATTAATATCTTATTCATTGAAAAGGTCCAACCTAATTCTTTAAAGATCAAAATGCAATTTACCCCTTTGTCAATATAACGTATTTTATTCACCTTATCAAAACCATTTTTTCTGCCGTGTGTATTTATATAGTTCTCAATATGTTTTTGTGGTCAATTGGCCCAATAATATTGATATTTATTTATATGTATGAGTTTTGAGACTTGTATCCTAACGAGGTTTTATCCATTTTTGCGATTAAAAAAGTACTTAGAAGTCAAATATGAGCACCATGGTCTGTTCTTTTGCCTTCTAGTTGCTTCATAAGAAGGAGGCTGGCTTGATTGAAGTCTACTTCCTTTAAAAAAAAGGGTTTCTGAAAAAATTCATAGCATAAAAAAGAAAATCATTTTGGTATAGGATGGCAGTAAAGATAAATATGACAAGGTCTTGTTGCACTACGTTTTTTATTTGAAATTTATATGTATCTTTCTCAATCTTGTTGCAAAAAGATTAACTTTGAAGGAGTAGTGAATACTCTAGGGGTTAGTTTGATTGGATTTTTAAGTTATCTCAAAATTATTTATCATATGATAATTTATGTGATTTTTTGATCATTGTGGTATAATTTAGATGGGATGATAAATTAACCTATAAGGATGGCAAGTTAATTTATCATGGGAATTACGTATATAAATACAACTTTTGATACTTCATGTTGATTTGAATATTTATTGTTACTCCAATCAAATAAATAATAAGGTGGGATAAAAACATTGTATTCCATCTTATCATCCAATCAAACTAGCCTTGAAAACTCAAATTGACGTGCGTGTATGTATAAATATAATATATATATATATATATATATATATAGTTCCCAATCTATTTTTTGGATTTTACACCCTAAATTTAAACCATGCATTTAAGCTATGACGTGGACATGACCATGTATTCAACCAAAAATATATTTGGAGGTTCAAAATGGATTTAAAGTTAGAGTCAAGTTCTAGGTCAATGCATATAGTTGGAGAGAGGTTTAATTGATAAGATCAACCCAGATATTGGAATATATCATTGAGATATATCAGCCAAGAGGCCAAGAGCTGAAATTTTAAACCACCTCATTTGGATAGACAGAAATCTCTTTAGATAAGATATTATAACCGAACTCTGATGGTTAAAATTTGAATTATTGAAGTCCTAATCAATTTTTTGATATTATTATTAAAAATATTATGTAGTAGTTAAGGAAAAATGCTAAATCTAAAATAGGGTATAAAATATTAAAAATTTATTGCAAATTATAGAAAATTATAAATACGTGCAGTATAAGGGTCATTTTATTCAAATATTTAAATTAATAGATAAGTGTTACATTTATTAATTTAAGATGCACCGGGCACGTGGTATCATAGTTGATGTTGAAAATCTATAACCCATTCTTTTATTTTGAAAACAATCATCCAGTACCCACCGGTTCGACCGTGAAAAAGAACTAGGGCACGGATCCTGGACCGGGACAATAAATAGCTGAGAAGCGCGCAGTGAGCGGTCAGGGCTGTAACGAAGAAACGAAGCCGGAGAAGAGGGCTGGAGCGTATTTTCTTAATCTTTTCTTGCACACACGTAGAAAGCACCAAAGTAATCCATTTTCTATTTTAATTATTCAAATTTCCCCTAAAAAATTTGTGAATTCTAGATCTGTAGCTCTCTTATGACCAGTAAAACCCTAATTATTCCTCCTTTTTGTCTCTATTTATCAATTAATTGACGCTTTTCCTTTTTTTGTTTGCTTATTGGGCTTTTCCTTTTTTTTTTTTGGTCCCTGTTAAATTGGTGTTGTCTTTGTTGTTTTGCTTTTGCAGAGCATGGATCGGTACCAGAAGGTGGAGAAGCCAAGGGTGGAGACACCGATTGATGAAAATGAGATTCGGATTACAAGCCAAGGCAGGATGCGAAGCTACATCACTTATGCCATGAGTTTGCTTCAGGTATGTATATAGACACAAACACACATACATACATACATTTGCACGTTATCTAGATGTGTAGATGTGTGTATTTGCCGATATAATTGGTGAGAACCTGAGTTTGTTTGATGTTTTCCACGTATTGATTTGGTGAGTGTATTGGATGCAATTGTTGATTGTTCACTAAGACCTTTCTATTGTTTGATTTTAGAGGTTGAAATTTTGTTTGCACACGTGGTTTTCTGAGTTATATATAACGAATTGTTTAAGTTTTAACGGAATGCTTTGGTAGATTATAGCTGGTTTAGCTTTTCTATTGTTTGCTGCTTTCTTTTTCCCCATTTTGTGTGTGTGTCGGGGGGAGGGGGGGATTTTATGTTTCCGGTTTTCACCAATTAAGATGAGGCAGCAGATGCCTTCTTTTGCGGTTAGAAATTTGTTATCTGGAGTATACTTGGTGAGTAAATTCATTTAGTAGGTGTATAATATGAAATTCATCTATTAGGCGTTTACTTGGCTCTCTAACTGGATTTTGCTTAAATTCTGTTTCAGAAAATTATTACACCCAAATTTCTTTGCTAATCTGGGGTCAATGGCAAAAAATCCACTAGGAATTTAAACTTTTTCTTTGTTTATCTATTGAAAATTTGACCTTTCCTCAACAATATCAAATTCCTAGTGATATTCTTTGAAAAGAAATAGGGGCAGAGATATACTATATTATAGTTTCCTTGCTTTTTGATTGAGAAGTGCCTGGTATGTTTAAAATTGTTTTGGTATGCATGTTTGTCGTCATATACATAGCTGGTAAATTTACACCATTTCTATGCTTAGATTGCCAGATTTTGTTGTATGAGGGAAATATCTTTTCGAGTAACCCCCGAACATTACTGTCTTACTTCGATGAGATTGTGTTAGTCCTGCATTCTCTTGCATATGAATGTCTTGAAATTTTATCTATATATGCAATGATCGTATTTTTCTTCAGAGTATTTGATTTCTCCAATTTGTCATGCAACACATTGTAGGAAAAGGGTTCAGATGACATAGTGTTTAAGGCAATGGGCAGAGCCATCAACAAAACTGTGACAATTGTGGAGTTAATCAAGGTTTGTTTTGGTGATTCTTTTCGCTTATTGTTAACTGTTGATGTTCTGGTTTGATCTTATCTCAGGATATTATTTTTTTTCTGTAATTCAGAGGAGAATTGTTGGTCTTCACCAAATTACAGCAATTCAATCCACTGACATAACTGACACATGGGAACCCCTTGAGGAAGGGCTCCAAACGTAAGGGCCAATAGATTGTCAAAAGGAAACTGTTTAAACTTGTAAATTTAATAAGCTTTGTGTCTTAAGAAGGGTTGAGTGATTACTGTCTTCTGTGACATTTTGTATTTCATTTCACAGTCTGGAAACCACAAGGAAAGTTTCAATGGTCACAATTACTCTCTCAAAAAAGGAGTTAGATAAGACAAATGTAGGGTAAGTTATTGTGTGTTTTTTCTGTTTGTGGAGTTTGCAATTATAACCACTTACTCCCTTAATCTTTCAAAAGAACGATGAATTTTATTTAATGGCTCAATTTTGCCTCTCTTGATTGTAAAGAAAGCAGACCTTTTTTTCCCTTAATCATGACATGAAAAAGTTGCTGGGCATTATAACTACCACTGTCTTCTTGACTTGCAAACTGTTCTTTGTACTCCTAATGATATTATTTTAATTCTAGTGGGGTTATTGGTTGGCCACTGTCTCTGTAGGTACCAACCTCCAATACCAGCTGATCAGGTCAAGGTGTCTACGGAGCTTGATTATGATGGAGGTGGCATCATGTTTTCTTATTCGTATACTTCATATATTCTTACAAGTCCTATATTTTGACATTTTAATTGTGTAGAGGGATTACCTCCTGTCCGAGGAAGAGGTCGATTTGGTAGAGGGAGGGGGAGGCCTAGAGGCCCATCTGGTATGAATTTGATTGACTGTTTTGTTTAATTCAGGTTATCTGAGCAGGAGGGTTCTGGAAGTTTTGAATTATTTGTCATTTATGTATGGAACTTCTAGCAATATGTTAATTTATTCATAGAGTATCTGCCCTATTGTTTAAATAGGGAACGGTTTTGCATCTGCTGAGTACGATGATGGAGGCTATGAGAGGAACCATGGGTACATCAGGGGAAGGGGACGAGGGAGAGGTCGTACTTTCTATGGCCATGGGAGGGGAGGGTACAACGGTCCTCAGGTGGATGCTCAGCATGATGCTGGAGGCTACAATCAAGAAGCACCACGAGGTACTGCTGCTCTTATTGGGTCGATGTTTTTCTAATATTTCTTTGAAATATAGTGTTACCGGTCTTTGTATGGCCTGTTTAGTTATTTGTTTGCTTGCGACCAACTGGGATATGATTCTCTTTTGTCTGACCAATTTTATTATGTCGTGTAATTTGTTTGGTATGTTAATCAGCATTTACCCATTGGTAGGCAGCTCAAACAAACCAAAGGAGATAACTGATGCTTTGTCAAGAGTTAGATGGCCTGTTCCTTGTGTGTCTTTCTGTATATGAGAATCTTCAGCTGGGGCAGACGAAAGAGATTCGAAACATTAATTTATTATCTTGCACAGAACAATCATCAATCATTTATCTACTTTGTTCCATTCTTTTCCCTTTATTGTATGCATAAAATGAGATGCCTTTGTGTTTACTTATCCGCATTGTTCATATGGTACTACTTAATTTACCATGTGTGGTGGATTTCTTCTGCTGCAGGTCGTGACCGTGGGAGGGGGACTCGTGGCAGGGGTCGTGGATTCAGATCTAATGGGCCAGTCCAAGCTGCTGCTTGAGTTGCTTAGATATGTTTCAAACTTGGGGTAATTTTATGAGGACAATATGATGTTCCAGGAATTGATGATATCTGCCCCATTTCTATGTTCTTTGGCAGTTGTTGCTAGTATTAACTTTAGGATGTCATGTGTAATCATTGTAGACTAACTTGGCCGCGCATGCGTGGTGAGCCTTTTTGTTTTCTTTGTGGCTTTCCATAGTTTTTTAGTTTGCTTTAATTAGTGTAACCTGATTGATGAGGAGCACATTCTTTAATTTTTATGTCTGGATATTTTGTTGGTTAGTATTTGATAATCTATATATAGACTTTTTAAACTCCTTTAATCCTCTTTATGGATGAGGCTCTGGTCTTGTTTTTATCTGACTATTAAGTATGAAGTGCTGAATGATTAGGTAATGAGTTGACCTCTACCCATATGTGGTTGGTTTCAAAGTTTACCCCATTTTATAAGCCTATAGTAGAATATACAATAAAGTGGCACTGAATCTGAAAAGAGAGTTTTTAAGAGGTTAAATCTCAAAATGAAAGTTCCTTTAATATGATTGATTGAGATGAGTATGATACCTTTTTAGCAATGGTGCAAAAATTCAGTAAGCAACTGGAGTGATCTACGCGTCATATATTATAATGATCTATTCACAATTCTTATGCTCCTTGCCATATTATTTAGAGAAGTTTAGAGCCCATGATCGATCCTGCTGTGGGCCTAATTCCTCCATATAACCAATTGGCACCAAACTCCAAAGGGTCTGACAAATTATAAAAGGATCTCGATATCCGTAAAATTGGTTTGGGTCAAGTCAATCTCCCCATATCTAATGAAGCAAGGTCTGATAAACTCATCATATTTAAAATTAATGTACGGTTTTGATTGAGTCAACAAATCACTTGCCATGTGCCAAGAGGCTAAGACATATCTACTACTATGAATGGCTTATGATTGACTTTTGATACGCAAGTTTTAATATCTTTTTCTCATAATTTGGAACAATCTAGGTCATTTTGAGACAAGTGGATTATTTATAATGAAAAGAATGATCTTTAAGAGAATGGTTCAAAGTTCCGATATAGTGGAACCATACATGAGATAATTTTTTTTAAATAAATATTCTCAAGTCAATTCACTTGAAAATCCACAAATTCGCTATTTTTTCTATTTAAAGATCAGCCCTATGGCTCTATGCTTTCACATCAAGAATAATTTATAGATGAACAAATGACAAATGAACTTTTTACTTCCCAATAGATCCTCCTACATCCATATATAAATGTTGGTTTATCAAGAATATACAAGAAAAGCTCTTCAAATGGTTGATAATTGTTAGATATTGATGCTGCAAAGAGCTTGTAGGTCCGGAACTCCGGTGGATTTGAATGTTATT
>JACGDI010005328.1:60385-86595 GCA_014898725.1 Jacaranda copaia | reverse complement strand
GAATCTGGGCCTGTTGGGCCTACTGGATTATACCATATCAAATTGGGCCTCATGGGCTGTCTTATTTGTAGTTGGACTTATTGGGCCTGCTGGGCTATCCCATATCAGTGTCAATGTTAAATATTTGGAGAAAAATACTTTTTATTTTTCTTTTTTGAATTTTTAGATGCATGGTTATAGGAGAGATTTTTTCCCCCTCAAAATTGAATGAACTACACAACTAGATTAAAAGACTTTAAAGTTCAATGAATCCAATTTTATATAAATTTTCACTACATATATATAACTACAATTAGACGAAAGAAAATTTTAAAATTTTTAAAAGATGTTTTTGATGAAGAAGATTATTATATGCTCATTTCCGGCAATGAGGTTAGGAAAATATTGGCTAGCTCATCCAGTGGCTCTGGCTCATCATGTAGTTCTACTCTGTTTTGCATCCTTTATTCGAATATATATATATATATATATAATCTTTTATTTTATACCATAAATAAAAATTAAATATATTAAAAAAAATTTAAATTTTTTAAGGCAACAATTTGAAAATTTTAATTATTAGATGAATTGAAATTATGGTTTATCATCATTAGGGGGAAACAAACAATTCATTTGATATTCTGATGAAAATTAATCACTTTTAACTTTTCATAAATGCATAACTTTATGTAAAGGTAATTGACTTTATTTGTTGAACCCTATCCACCAAATAGTTTTCCCTTTCTTTCATGATAATATTAGAATTTAAAAATGATCGATGTGTGGGGAAGGTTGTAAGCATCCCAACCAAAAAGAAAAGGTTGTAATTGCTGCCTAAGTTCATCATAAGTCCACATTCATCATGGATTTTTTTTAAAAAAAATTAGACTCAAATAATATTCAATAATATTACAATTTCAAAGGTACGAAAGCTTAGCTTTATCAAGGAGTAATAGGAAAATTAGTAAACAAACAAAATAGTTAGACCCCAAATTACGGCGAAATGGACAATAGATTTAGGTTAAAGTGCCTCTTTCTTCTTGCTCCATCGTTCTTAAACTACATATACCTGATTATACTGAATTTTATCTAAAAGGAATTGAGAGATTTGAAATAATTTAATCAGTTGTTCTATCCTCTCACCGGTTGAAGTGCTTGTTTACTTATTATTTATTTTACAAATACAAAATTTTTCACTATGAATGTTGACTGAATATGCATTGCAAAATTAAATTTTATTCAGAAACAGCAAATTTTAATGCCTAGTGGTTATTTGGCCCAATAACATAAGTTTTGTACATAAAATATAAAGTTAAAGAATTGAACTTAATATATTCCCAACATGTGTGTAAATTTGGAAAGAAAAAGATCAACAAATTCAGACATCCTCAAGTCCTAATGCACTTAATTCACTGTCCTATTATGGAGTCTGGTACCAACTTTAATTATAATGTTTTCGGGTCTCCTCTTCGTGCTCAACCAAAATGACTTGCTAACCAACGAAGATTAAGAAATGTCCTCCATTCATTTTCATATCAGAATTCCCAAACTACTCTTAACGAACTCATAAAGTGGTTCTAGCTCAACCAACATATCAATACTGTCTCCCACCCCCACCCCCCGGCGGGGGGGAAGTGGGGTGGGGGTGGAGGGGGCAGCCTTTCTTCCTACAAATACCGTTTATATATACCACATTCCAGTCCCCTCAATAAGTCAAGATTCAAAGAAACTAATTGAGTAACACACATATACTATATATGGCAGCCATACTTGTTTGTCTAGTTAGTATTATTTTTTCTTTGAGTTTGCATTCTTCTTCAACTGCACTAAGCGTAAATTACTATCAACAAACATGCCCCAAGGCTGAATCAATAATTACCCATGTTGTAAGAAAGAGCATGATGAAGGACAAAACAGTTCCAGCAGCTCTGCTTAGGATGCACTTCCATGACTGCTTTATTAGAGTAATTTCCCAAACTATTCTTTTATTATAGCTAGCCCTGTCTTTTTCAGCATTATTGGTTTATGCTTTTGATTGTTGTATATTTATATATATACATGTATGTATTAATATTACGTTTATTTTTGAAGGGCTGTGATGCTTCTGTGCTGCTGGATTCCAAGGGAAACAAGAAAGCAGAAAAAGATGGACCTCCAAACATTTCATTGCATGCATTTTATGTGATTGACAATGCTAAGAAGGAAGTGGAGAAAATGTGCCCCGGTGTGGTCTCTTGTGCTGACATTTTGGCTCTTGCTGCTAGGGATGTTGTTGCACTAGTAAGTAGATCAAGTACCCATTTATTAGTAGTGAATCTATTGAGTTAAAAGATGCTAAAAAGAAATCATAAGCTCTCACCCACCTAGGGGTAAATTTAGATTCGAGTATCATAATGATAGTTGAGATACAACAACTATTGTTTTTGTAAAAAAACACTCGGAGGAACTTTCTTAGCATGTCTGTATTAAATGCAACTGAGAACAGTTTTCTATTTTTAACATGAATTGAAAACAAGAGAAAATGCTTTTTATGCTTTTATTTCACAATTTTTGAAAATTTTCATAAAGAAACAAGCATATAATATGCATTCGGAATGAAATCATCATGTGCGAAAGTTGCAATATTAGATAGTTGTTGTAATAAACAACTAAACTTTGATTATGTTTTAGATTTTAACTCTTTAGTTTGTGAATTGCCCTCAAATTTGATGCTAGTCTGGAGGTCCAACTTGGGATGTGCCTAAAGGGAGGAAAGATGGAAGAATTTCAAAGGTTAATGAAACAACACAATTGCCATTTCCCACCTTCAACATATCCCAATTGCAGCAAAGCTTCTCCCAAAGAGGCCTTTCTATGGAAGATCTGGTGACACTCTCAGGTAACCATTGGCCCTTATCATGAAAAATTTTCAAGAAAACACATATACTTACACGGACAGTTGAGGAATCAGCAAAATTCTCTTTCAAAGGAAAAAAGAAAAAGAAAAACACATATACCTACAATGACTATATATTTATATACTTGTAGGAGGGCACACACTTGGTTTCTCCCATTGTTCATCTTTCCAGAACAGAATCCACAACTTCAACAACAAAACCGACGTCGACCCATCAATGAACCCATCATTTGCAGCCAGCCTAAGGCAAGTTTGCCCCATGCACAATAAGGTGAAGAATGCAGGAGCCAACTTAGACTCTTCCCCAACTGTGTTTGATAATGCATACTACAAATTGCTTCTTCAAGGGAAGAGCATTTTCTCCTCAGACCAGGCTTTGCTTACTTCTTCCGAGACCAAGGCATTGATCACAAAATTTGCAGCCTCTCAGGAGGAGTTTTATGAGGCATTTGCCAAGTCCATGATTAAGATGAGTAGCATTAATGGTGGTGGAACTGAGATTAGATTAGATTGTAGAGCTGTTAATTGATAATAGTTTATTACGTAATATTTGTGGCCAGCCCAAGTGCTTGTTCTTTCTGATTTCATTTCTTTTTCTTTATGGAAAGAAAAAATTGTGAGTTTTTCCATAGTTTTGGGGAACAAAAGAGTGGAAAAATAATGAGGTTTGTGTTCCTGTGATTTAGGAACGGAGATGTTCAAGGATGAAGCAACAAAAGTAATTTTTCTTTTGTAATTTTAATTTAATTGTGATTATTCATTCTTGATGGTTGTCACATTCTAGTTCAAGTTTTCAGTCTCCACACTATGATTAGCCTAAAATGTTAATGGTATTAAAAAAATTTACCATTTTTTTTTTTTATCAAATGCAAAGTATTTAATACTTTTTCTAATTTATCTCATATTTCATTTTCTATTCCATTGCTTATTCCAACTTGTTCTATTTATATCAAATACATTTAATTCTCAATCAATTATTTTTATAAGAAAATATTTAACACACATGGTGATATAATCAGAAAATAGAATAAGAAATACAAGAAATGGAATAAAGGATTTAAATTGTTTCACCACTAATTTAAATTACTAATGGGCCATAGAACCCTTTTTGGGCCAATAATGGGCTATGGACCTAATTTCATTGACTAGCAAACAAAAAATTAATTTGCTTTGTTATCCTAAATAAAGCAAGGCCCAACTCAATTAGTTCACCTTAATTCTACTCATACGAAATTCACACCTACAATTTTGGTACAAAATCGAAGAAACAAGTTCAAAGCCGGAGAGTAAAGAGCAAATTCGATGTCAACGAAAGAGTTAAACCCCGATAGCAACTCCGGACAAAATCTTGAAATCTCGCAGGAGAGCTTCGACCCAGTTATTCAGTCTTGTACTTCGTCCTTAGGAGCACCCGAAAATTTCCAGATTGAAAAAGAACAGCTGAAAGAAGAAGAAGAAGAACTGAGAAGGCTTTTGTTGCCCAATGTGGAGGAATTGCCCAACACTCCTCCGTCGGCTGTAGATGCCAATTTTACAACTTTTTATGCCCCGGGTAAAGTAAATGTTCTCATATATGGTCACTCTGCTACTTTCTTGCTGCAGAACTTGGAAAAATAATTTATGCAAGCGCCCCTGTTTCTGTTTTGGGCCAATGTGAACTCGTTGGTTGACGATTTAATCGTCTAACTATGAATATTTTTGGCGTTGTATATGATGTTTGTGTTTCTTATTATATTTTCAGATTTTATGAAGCCTGGACATGATCATTATGTTCATCGTCATGCCAATGGGTATGTTGCCTATGATTCTTTATATAAGACACGTTTTAATGTCTTTGAAGTATGTCTGATTGTTATGTGAGGAGTTAACTGTTGTTGATTGATAGGTTGTGTGTAATTGGTTTGGCTCCAACTCATGTGGCGTTCAAGGACAAAGGGGGTATAGTTGCAGTGGATTTTAATGTAGGGAAGTCTGATCGGAGTGGAATTAAAGTTACCGGAAAGCGAAAAAAGGTGAAACTTTTGTTTCATTACTCTTTCAAATATTATACTCAGTATATCTAGTATGTTGTTTAGAACTGATGACACAATGGAACGTGAATAGCTATCGACAATTGAATAAATGCCAATGGTATAGGTAAAAGAGTTTTAGAAGTGGTTAGAAAAATAAGTTTTAATCCGGGCTCATATAGTTTTAAAATTTGTTTCAGGCCTTGGTGTTCAATTGTGTTAAATCATGTGAGTTATCACTGTTCCCGATCAAATGCCAGTGTCAGCACGATGATTTGTTCTTTCAATTCAAAGAAAATCATGTGCAAAATCATTGTTCAGGTTACAATCCAAGAAAAATTTTACACTAATGTAGAAAACTTGTCATGCGCCATATGGGGACTGTCTCTTGCTGCTGTAAAGTTCAAGCCCGATTGCTTATTGTGGCTAATGCCGCTAATTCATCTGCTTATGTTGACATTCTCATTACTTTTACTAGGAAATCCTCCTTCATGTTATAACTATAAATACTGAAAAGAAAGAAAATTTTGTTGTTTTGGTCCCAGGTCACTCCTACTATAGCCTACCAGTAAACATTCTGAAGTATGATGTTAAGTAAAGAGAGATGAACCAAAACAGCATACTGATTAGGAGGCTTTAAGTTTTAAGTACATTTTTTAAACACATGACTTGTATATTAAGATTTCTCGTGCGTGCCCTTATCATTAGTCATTAGTTTCTTGATTCATGTTCGAGCTAGTTTGTAGGAGTCGAGTCAAACTATTTTACTATTTCAATATTGCTAGTTTGAATTGTTGGATGAATTTGCGAAAACCTATGTTGCTGTAGTTTCAGATAACAAGAGCAAGCTCGCAATTGGAGTTAATGTCTCATCACATATTTTGACAGATTTGATTTTGGCGATTTTCTTACGCAGAACGCACAGCATTTTGAATCCAATACGGCCTTATGTAAAGTGTCTACCAGTGATGCTTCTTACGTAGTGAGGTTGAGTTTTTCTTCTTCCTGTCCTTTCATATAATGATCTTTATTTCTCATAACTTACAAGGTGCCATCGGCTCTTTCAGGTGCTGTATAAAGGGATCTCTATTGGAAGTCAATGAAAGGTTAATTAAGCAACCAGAATTGCTTAATACAACGGTAGGTGAACAACTATTGTCGTCAACATTCTTTGCTTACATTCACTCTTTTGTATTCGTGTTTATAATGTCTGTTTTGTCTTAAAGTTTTTGGTCCCTATCTTTTAGAGAACTTTTAATCTACATCGTGATGCTTACAGTTATAATTGCCAATTTATTCGATATTAACGATGCTTCATTTATTTCAAAAAACCTTTGTCTTTGAACTTGTATTGTCTGTTATTGTAGCCAGATAGAGAGGGATACATTGCTATTATAATGCCAAAGCCCGGAGATTGGCTCAAGGCAAAGGCTTCTTTGATGGACTTTGAAGAGTACAAAAAGTTGAGAACAGAGCCCTGACTTGTATCAATTGGTGCATTATGTTGCTTGGCAGTAAAGTCTTGAGGGCTTTATTGCAATAGATTGTTATTTTAGAAGATTTTTTAATTTATTTTTGTTGGATTGATAATATATGTTTGAATGCTATCTTTTGATCATTTCCCTTTAACAACATGGCTTTGCTGTAAATTGCAACTGTTGATTGTTTTTTTGAGTAACCCCATGGTGAAGGGGACTCCTATGAAACTATTATGTGGAAACTCCTTTGAACTCCACTGGAAAGACAAAGACATGTAATAACACTAGACAATAGGCAAGAGATACAGTGTTTGGCTTACATCGTTTTACTCGAAAGAATCAAGATAGCGTCTGCTCATAAAAGTAATGCTCACAGTTGAAACAACATAGCGGGTTTTCCTCAACAAAGATAGGTTTGAAAAATTGATCTAAACAAATTTGTATTCGAGTTGTGGTCGACTGCCAAAAACTCATTCCGAATTCAATTATTATACATAACGAGTAAAACAAATTATGTTTGAATATATTTTTAGTAAACAATTAAAATTTGGCTCAGAGTTTAATTTGTTTAACTACAAAACAAATCAATGTAAATTTCAAGTTACTGGATTTTGATTCATTTTTGGCAAAATCAGGGTTAATTTGAGCTTTTTCCTTTAACAATTAAATAAGTTTAAATATAATTTCAAATTTAATAAAAAATGCATTAAATATAAATAATAACCGCAATAAATAAATGCCTATGTGTGGTCGTGATTTTCCTTAAAAAAAAGAAAAAAAATTCTCTCCTCATGTCCACTGATCAAAACTTAGGCTTCAAGGCTACAAGGAAGAGAAAAACTATTTAATCTTTTCCAGTGTTAATTTCTATAGTTTCATCCACTAATTACATGACTTATATTAAAAAAAAAACATTCTACTAATTACATGGCTCAACTCTTAACCATTTCTTGTACAAGTAGCCTTCTCGATCGATTTATATCAAGAAAACACAAATATATCTGCTTCTTGAGCTCTTCCAACTGTTCCACAAAACCAGACTCATGCAATTGGAATTCCCTCACAACTTCCTTCAACATCTCATTCTTCCCCTTCTTAACACAAATATCCACCACAAACTTCCGGTGCTCCATCTCGTCGTTCAGCCTCTGCACCAGCCGGCCCATTGTGTCGAAATCATTGATCAGAATATACACCCCTCTTGCTGCAACGTCGAGCTGTGCTCCTAGTCCTTCGAGCCATGTAGTTTTGTTAGATTTTTGTCTGGATCGTTTCGATTTTTTCATCACGAATAAAATCCCTAAAGAACATATGACGATCAGTCCTGGTATGGCCGCCAGGCCTACCATACTATGCATTATAACGAGGAGTAACAAAGCAATGGCTAATGCACCAAATCCAAACACTAGAGAAGATGTTATGGCCCTTTTGATGTAGCTAATGACTTTTGTTCTTCTCTTTGTCTTTCTACATTGGGAGTTCAATTGATGAAACAAATTTACTTGGCTCTCATGCAACGCGTGGAACTTCTCTGGGGTCATCGTGGAGAAGGGATTCCAAGACAAGGAAAACGAAGTAAGATTTCTGTATAGTGCGTGGTATTGATTGTTTGTCCAGTTCGTACTATCAGGGACTCGTTCGATCAGCGTTATCACGTTCTTTATTGCACGATTGTTGATGTGGACTTGTTGAACTTTCTGGAGGATGAATTCACATATTCTGCCTGCTTCTAGGCTGATCTCAAAGTAATTGGCAAAAAAATGGTGAAAATTTGAGCTTTGAAGTATTGAAGTTAGGGTTTCTTGACAAGGCTCCAGCAAGTACTCCGAGAGACGGACTCGGGAAGAAGGTGATGACAGCGCCGGAGATTGTTCTTCGTTTTCCAGTTGGCCTTGAAATTTGTTGCAGATTTCTGTGTAAGATTTTGTCCTAAAGGCTTCTTTATATTCTTCGTATACGTTTCGCTTACCCATTAAGGTATTCACATTTCCTTTTCCAGGTAGACCTAAAATCAGTTCAGAAAACATCAGAAACTTTAACGATCACATAAAAGAGATCATTCAATAAACCGCATGATGATCATATGAGCAAAAAACCCTAATTTTTTCACAAAACTGAAAAAAAGAATGGGATTAACATCAATCACATTTGGCATAAAACTCATAATTTTGAGGCATGTGGAAGGAAGATTAATTAGAACCTGAAAAGGGCTTTTTCTTTTTAAGACAAAAAGAAAAGAGAAGACAAGATCGTGCCCAAAATTCAGGATAATGACCATAAAATTCATAAATTTTGATTAAACTGAGAAAGCAAAAATGTAATATATAGATCAGAAACACACCTTCCTTCCCCAAGGACAACCTGAGTTTGGACCATAACATTTTTCTAACATGAGACGCTGATTTGATCATAGTAAGCTAAAGATGAAAAAGAAAACTTATTTCCCATAAGAACACCCCCTATATATATATATATAAGTTTTTCAGGTTTCATATGTGATCATGACTTAAATGGGTGGGAGAATTAGAAAAACAAAAGCAATGCCAGAACAAGAAAATAGCTGGCAGATATTAATTTAGACCGCCTTGTGGCACACTGGATTTAGTTCTTCTTTCATCTCACAAATGAGAGTAATCGTTGCTTACACGTTAAAATTCTCTACGTGTAAACCTCATGGAAAAAGATGTAAACTAGATGAAAGAGAGGTAATGATCAATAAATGAGGATAAGGGTTTTAGGCCGTTAACTAACTAAAGAGAACCCTTTTGCTAAATTCTGACCTTATCTATCGGTAATTATTACAACAATGCTCTTAGGTTTGTTAATTTCTGATTATGACAACTATAAGCTTTTCAAGATTAAGGAAAATATGGCCGGATAAGAGAAAGGATAATTAGTCAGTTATAATGCTACATGGTTTTGTATATCACGAATGATTTCATCACAAGTGTTATTGGCTGGGAGTTGCTCTATTCTTTTTTATACTCTACAAACGTTTGTTTGTCCTACGTTTTTCTTCTAGACCTTTTTAATTATCGTGTCTTTTTTTTTTTCTTAAATCATTTTAGTGAGGCTTTATTTCCTTTTTCTTCTTCTTCTTATTTTTTTTCCCCTGAATATGCCTTGTTGTATATGTTTAATTTATGATGAATCTTTGTGTGTGTGTGTGTGTGTTTTCCCTGGTTTTGTTGGGAGAAAGTTTTCGAGATTAATTACTAGGGTAATATTTAAGTCTCTCCTTTTGCAAAGCAGCGTATAGTTTCCGTGTCCCTTAGTGTACTTCAATTTGTTATCCATTTTTCAGTGTAATAAATGGGATAACTTTGATTCTTTTTGAGATATATATATATATATATATATATATTAGAAGTCTTAGAGCTTTTTTTTATTGCACCAAACCTATTGTCGTTCATTGGATTAATTCCATGTATGGAAATTATGAGGTTCTGGAAACCTTGATAGTTTAAGATTAACTAAAACAATAAATGAAAACAAACCATATATATTGGTGGGAATTAAATGGTCATGAGGCCTCTAGAAAAATTCTTTCATGTATTACATGTGTTCTGATTCGCTAATTGTGAGGTTTTTTTTTTATTTCTATTTTTTTTTTATACTTACACGTGCGTATCAAGAATTTTTAGTGTTCAATTTCTTTTGAAAATACATATACACATACAAATTAGATATAAGGATAATATTATTAGGTCAATAACAACTTGATTGTAATAGTGAGAATGGTACCTCATATATTTTGACGAGGTTTATGATTATAGAGTTAAATAAAATTTAGTGTAGCATAGTATTATCTGCATTATGTGATGGCTGCTTAACATTCATATACTTTATTATCTTAGACAATATTTATATTTTGTGGTTATTTTGCTTAGGGAGGTTAGATATTTGAACAATTACTATTATTATATACATGGTAAAAGTTACAAAAATTCTATCCGTATAAATAATTGTTATTATTTGAAGTTTGAAATCTTTTGATCTTCTAAAAATTATATAATTATTATCATATCCCTATAAGAATGTACACCATGTGTATAGGAAGGATGAGTATCTTTACATTTATAGCTCCTATTATAGTCCACAAGATGGAAACTTTCAGGAAGCTACTTTGAAATTTTTGGAGAGCTGCAGTTTTGAATTAATAGATTTCCTTTAGTCAAGCTTTTCAGGTCTCTATCCAACCATTAATTGTGAATTAAATAAGTGGAGCAATTTTGTCAACGAGATATATATATATATATATATATAATGCGATTAATGACCAGACCCGAACCCGTCACTATAATTTGACAACCAGCCAACCAGGTACGTTTTGTTTATTACAAATTTCAAGTATATGTTTCTATATATATATATATATATATATATTTAATGTGAAAATATTAAGTGATATATTAATAAAATGCATGTAATTTATTTGCTCATTATTATAAATTTATACTATTAATAAAACATCAATTCTATGTTGATGTGTTCCAGTCTTCCAGACTAGCATATCTAAAAGTCTTCAATTTTTATCTTTTGAATCCTGTAACTACAAGTTAATTATAACCCCACTATTATTATTTTATCAAAATATTTATTTAAGAATTTAAATTAATATGTTAAAATTCACTACAAGAAAAAAATAAATTTGTGACAAAAGAGGAAGTGACAATACAAAAGTTGTAATTAATTATGTGCATTAAGTGACAAAAGATTTAGTTTTGTCACTTTAATAATTCTTACAAACTAAATAGTGGCAAGAATAGTGTTTAAATTGTCACTATAAATAATTAGTGATAATAAAAATCTTGTCACAAATTATAGTGACAATTTTTATTATCACTATAACTAATTGTTAATGGTGAAAACTTAAAACATCAATTTTTGTCACTATTGAGTCATATTGTAACAAGATAAAAGTTATTGTTACTTAAAAATTATTATTAATTATAAGATAAAAGCTATTGTTACTTAATATATATTATTATTGACAATTTTAACTTTATCACTTATTATTTTATTACTAATTTTATAATTTTTTTTAGTGATTATTCAAAACAGTTAATATTACATAAATATTTCTACTTATTTTATATTATAAAAACCTAGGCACATACATAAAATATGCTGAAATTGCTAGTCATAAATCAATCTTAGCCCTCAAAACATATCAAAAATTTGAGGATGACTTTAGGCCCAAAGGGTAACTTCTCGGAAGTTTGCTTGTGTTGAAGTTGTAACGGGTCCGCTAATTTCATGGCTAATAATAGTCAATTAATTTGCTTCAGATCCCAAATTATTGCACAAAATGTGAAAGGCATGCTTTGACTTAGTGTTAATTTTCACACTATAAGCATTAGATTTTTCTACGCTAACTGAAAAATGAATAAAAGCTTTTGTTTTCTTTAAATAACTTACATTAAAATTTGATGTAAATTTCACGTGCATGGGATCTAATCTTCTCAAAATTATATTAAAAAATAATTTTTAAATGTGACAAAAAAATTCCATGCAAGTATGAGTTTAATAAATTAGTCCTCACCCATTCTAGCAAAGCTTATAGTCCCACTAGGGCTTAATGAATTGGCCCGAGTAGTGACTTAAATGCTTATAGCTCTAGCCTCTAGTTTTGGAGAAAAGTTATTCAAAATCACGAGGTCTTCTTTTTCATATTTGGTACTAAACATTTGTTGGAAAACATTTTGACCAGAATATATGTAATTTTAGATAATATGTTGAAGAGTAGGATTCAATTTTTTAGATCTTGCGGGGAAAATAAAAGAAAAAAAATGTAAAACAAAATAAAAAAGCGAAAAATAGGACACATCATTTGAAGCTACTAGAAACATTTGTATTTATATTTTCATATTAAAATCTATAGATCCAAGCATAAGATAGTTTAAAATAATTATCAAAACCAAAAGAACAGCCAAAATAACAGAAATCCTCACTAAAAGCTGCAAGTGAAAAAGAAAATACAATAAAAAATGTAAAAAACAACGATACTAAATTTAAAAAACTTCTATAATTTTGATGATTCGCCAGCAATATCTATAACAAATCGATACTTAACATCATTCTTCGTGAGTCGATCAAGAGCTTCATTAATTTTATTTGTGCTGACAACCTCAATATCACATACTATGTTGTGCTTCCCACACAAATCCATCATATCTTGCGTTTCTTTAATGCTCCCAATCATGCTCCCCTTCACAACCCTTTTCCCTGTAAATTTTCAATGTTAATTGGTTTAATCTTGTGATTGATTGAGAGTAGACCAAGATTAGGAGGAGGCTTACTCACCAAAGATCAATGGAAAAGATGGTAGATCCATCGGTTTATCCGGTGCACCCACAACCACCAGAGTACCATTCACTTTTAATAACTCTAGCATTGGTCCAAGGGAGTGTTTGGCTGATACTGTATCCAAAATGAAGTCTAGGGTCCTCCTCTTTGACTGCCCAAAGTAGCAAAAAATATTGCCAGTAAATAGGAATCAACCATTTCAATTTTTAAGTTTTCCTAAGGTTGATTTATGTGAATATTTTTATTGTTGACTTTGAATTGACTTTCTTTTCTCTAATTTGGTACACTACCAAAAATTCTTTTCAACTTTTAGAATCTAAAATAAACAATTATGGAATAAGAAATTGAATTTTTTTGTGCATCATGACTATGTTAAATACGATAAATTAGACTTTGAACATGTTCAAAAAATAAATCAAATAAACTATTTAAAATTTTTTAGCATTACGCATTGATTTAATTAGTTGACCAACGATATATATGTACCATTTTAATAGTAAA
Organism: Jacaranda copaia; assembly: GCA_014898725.1. Lineage (NCBI taxonomy): Eukaryota > Viridiplantae > Streptophyta > Magnoliopsida > Lamiales > Bignoniaceae > Jacaranda > Jacaranda copaia. The sequence continues at coordinate 73,423 of JACGDI010005328.1, read as the reverse complement.
AACGTTAGAATTATTAGGAAATTTTTTCCATCATATGCATTTAGAGTTGCGGAGTGGAATTTTGAATAAAATAATATTTTTTATTATTTATTTTAGTCATTAAAAAAGTAATAAAAAAATAAGAGATGTTAAACCTTTTGTCATCTGGCAATGAGCTGTTTTTCCATGAAATTCCTTTACAATTTCGTCACTTCATTGGAGTTTAATCACCAAACTCAGGATCAAAAACTATATCTAATGCTAGACTAAGGGTTTGAACAATACATCCTAACTTTCTTTAAGCATAAATACCCAATAAAAAGTACGATATCTGAACTTAATTGACCATGATTGAAAAAACACTAAATTTATCCAGCACACACTTGTTAAGTAATATAAATTGGGGCCAAAAATTAACAAACCTGCATTTGTTCTGCATTGGTGCTCAAGATGAAATCATCTGCACCCAATCTTTCCTTGGCTTCCTTCTCTTTGGACGAGGAGGTGCTGATTATAGTTACATGATGGCCAAAAGCCTTTCCAAATTTGACTGCAACATGGCCCAGACCTCCCAGACCAATTATCCCTATTCTCTTCCCCGGCGACTCCAACAAGTTGTTATCCTTCAATGGAGCAAACACAGTAATTCCGGCACACAGAAGGGGAGCTGCTGCATCCATTGGCAAATTGGCCGGGACATGAACAACGTACCTCCATGGCAATATAATTTTCACACAATTAGTTAGAAATTTTCAAATTGTGATATATCAAGCATTTATTGGTTACATTGATTGATCAACAAAAATGTCTACTTTTTCCTCTTTATGATATGGAGGTCGTTAGTGCTACCAGTGTATTTTTCCCTTTGCCCATGAAGAACTAATAATTATTAAGGCCCACAAGGCTCAAGTACGTGATCAATGAGCAGTAGCATTTTAAGATTGTAAATCATATATTATCTTTTGACGTTAATACATGATCTAACAAGTTGGACTTTAGAAGTACATATTTACAAGAACTTTTACTTTTGAAGAATTAAAAGATTGTATAAAAAATTGCAGCAAAAGTTGTGCTTGAACATAATAATGGAAAGTATCAAAGAAATTAAAAGAATTGGGCATGAATTGCTTTTAGCTTCTAACTTCCCCCCACCTCTATTTAACTTCATAGGATTAAAAGCATAAGCATCCACTCCATACAGTCCAAAACAACTTAAATTCAACTAAAAACAAAAAGGCATTCTTTTAGAATCATTGCAAATACTCATACTTAAATATAATATCAAGAACATATGCAGAAAATTGTTATTCTTCAACAAATCTAGTTTTATAGTCGAGTGGTATTTGATCAAGTGGTATAAGTCTTATACATAAAATACGATATTAAGGATTTGAATCTAATGAATTATGACATGCGTGTATAAATAAAATAAAAAAAAAACCTAATTTTTTAGATGTAATAAGAGTAGCTATTTTGAGTAGTATTTATTACCTGTGATCCACCACAAGAAATTTGGAATAGCCTCCATAAGTAATACTGCCATCCCAGAAAATGCCATTATACACAAACTGAACCTGATCGCAGTAGTTTTCTTGCCCTTCTTTGCAATACTCACAATTCAAGCAAGTTGCTGCCAAGCAGCCCACTCCAGCCCTGTCCCCCTCCTTGAAATTGGTCACATTGCTGCCCACCTTCGTTATAATCCCAATAATTTCATGCCTAAAATTAAGCCAAAATTCAGGAAAATAAATAAATAAATAAATTAGTCTAAAGAGACAAACACACACACACACACACACACACACACATATATATTCATATATCTATGAAATTGTGCTAATAAATTTTATTACCCGGGAACAACGGGGTACATCGTTATGCCCCAATCGTTCTTGACGTGGTGGAGATCAGTGTGACAAATTCCACAGTAGAGGATTTTGATGGTTACGTCGTTGATCCCATTTTCTCTGATACATTTCAACAGATTTATAACATAAATGTCACACTCAGAAAACAATATTTCAAAGATGCCCATAATAATCTTTCATCTATTATAACAACAATTTATTTTTTTAATAGTTTTTTAATTTAAAATATTTCAAATATTTTATTTTTTGGGTCTAGCATGCCAGATTAAAATACACCTTTTTTTAAAACTGCGATTCCAATAAAACAATAATCTGATGTCACAGATTTTCAACTACAATTTTAAAATGATTTTTTTTAAAAATACTCAAAATTTGTCTATATCGAATCAAACTAAACCCATGAAAATGGGCGAAGAAAAGTATATTACATGATTAGATCACATGAATTTTTTTATAGAAAAAGAATTATGGTTGATTTTTTGACTACCTATTATGAACATGTGTTTGGATCAGATAATTTGAATACCTATTCAATCCGATTTAATATTGCCAATTAAATTAAATTTTTTAATTTCAATTATATATATATATATATATAAATATAAGTTGGACACTCGATACTCGAACAAAATTTAAAATCGAATATCTAGTAAAATATCCTACCTGATTGAATAGTTCGGACAGCCACCTTGAATTTATATTATATATATTTGTTGTATCCTAAAAAGGCCAAAGTTTGACCTCTTTTATTGGGTATTCAAATTCCAACTTGTCGGGTATTCGATGTATTTGAGCACCCAACAAATTTAATTGCTAAAATTGTTATCTAACACATCGAGCACCCAATTTAAACTATCCAGACCAGAACTATTCGATTTGAATGCCCTCCTCCACTTGATACTCAAACATCTAGTCAATCTATTCACAGAAGTAGAACGTGACTTACCACTAAACCGCTTTTCATCACTTAAATCACCTGATTTTTAAGTCTTCCCAGGATGATAGAACTAAAACGGTGCATCTTTTCTTGATTCATGTTCAAAATTTGTACCAATTTTGAAAGGAAAAACCAAATTTAAAACAGAGAGAAAGAGGCTATATATATATATATATATACATATTTGATACCTGCGCTTGAAGGTATAAGGAGTGATCTTGCCATATGGTTCAAGAGCTGCCCAGCCAGAGACAGTCTGAGTGTGGTTTGGAGTAGTTTGAGCCATCGCAATCGCACGCGGAGACTATAGGTCTAAAGAGGGAAAGCTGAAATCTTTAAAGCTGCTGCTGCTGCTTAGTGCTAGAAATGATGGAAGACTATGGGAAAAACGGTTTCTTTTATATATATCAATGGAGGCCAGCGAAGTGGGGAAGGCCTCCAACATGAAAGTTGCGTCATAACTTCTGTTTTGAACTTTCCCCACAAAAAGTGAAAGGAGAAATAAATTTGTATTAGCAATATATGAGTATTTATTATGGTCTTTATCTCTTCGGAGGAGTTGGGTTGGTGGATTTAAATTTAATTTTCCACCAATTCATGTGCGGCTATTCATGTTTGTTTGTTGTCTTCCAACCGCATGTCACACGGAAACTTTTGGTCAAATTTATTTAAATTTTTTTATAAGTTTTTCTATTTTATAAAATATTAGTAATGATAATTTTTAAATTTATAATTAAAATTAAAAATTAAAAATTTTAAAAATAAATTAAGATATCCTTATTATTTTTTCAAAAAGAATTTATAAAATCCCAACATCTTGTTTTGGGAGTTTGTAAGTTCATTTGTTAAAAAATTTATTAAATATCTATGACATCTTATAAATTTATAAGATATTTTGACAAACTTATAATTTCACACAAATATGCTTTGAATTTATCTTTTAAGTGTAATCCTTTACTGCAGAATCACTTGTTCAACATTTTTATTTTTATATATCATTTTTCATGTTTCATAAAGTTCTCTTGCTGGGATTTTTCATTCTAAGAAGCTTCCAGTTTAAATAAATATTTATTTATCATTGTCTTATATGAAACTTTGGGATTAAATATTCATTCTCTTTATGTAATTTTATCTGTTTGTGTTATTTTCTGGTGGGTCCGTGTGATATTATCTATTTAAATATATATTCAATTAAATTTATAAATTATTAAATTATAGACAATAATATTCGCATTTTACTTTAAAATATTATCACAGTACATGCTACATTCGAGGGCAGTCCATTGTGTCGGTAGTCACATGAGAGCAACTACTAACTAGTACTACATTAGAGTATGAGCAAGAATTTATTCAATGACAACTCTATAGATTTGGCAATTGGATATTCATGGATAACATGTAATAATAGATTGAGTAAATTTATTTGTAAATAAATTTATTTATTTTTTATTGGGTAGGAGATAGTTGACCAATTATCCATTGGATGAATAATGAATAACTCACAAGTATTCGTAATATTTTTTTAATTTTTTTAATATTTAAATGGCAGATTAATACCCACCTTGCAACTTAAATGATGTTATTAAAATATTTACTAACTAAAATTTAAAAAAACAACAAAAAGATTTATTAAATTGAATAAGTATTAAAAGCATATTAATAACGTTATAGTTTAATACTTATAATTTAAGTATTCAAAATTCATCAAATTTAAGTACATTACATTTCAAAGTTTAAATTGAAATCTCATTACACACTAAAGTTCTTTGAATTAAAAATTTAAATATTATTCAAAAATTATTGTTTTTGTAGAAAAAGATGTTACATCTATGAAAATAAGCACAACAAATTATTTTTTCACTTGACTACATACGTGGCCCCTAATTGAGAAGGATTTTTGTTATATACTATTTTGTATTTAGGATATTGCATATATTAGTTTGTTGTAATTTTTTTGTTGATAAGATTTAAAAATTAAAAGTTAGATTAAAAATTTTAAAAACATAAATAAATATATATATATATATATATATATTATATATGCAAGTAACAGGTGGGTACTCACGAATTGAGCCAAAAAATACGGACAATTTGAATATGAAAAAAAATATCTATATTTTATTGGATTGAAAATATAAAACCCATTACCTATAAATTTTTGGATATCCATGGCTATGGGCACTATTTTGCAAGGTCTACAACAATATTTTGCAATTCGTTGTGCCGTTTGTTAATCCTCACTTTACGAAAATGGAAAATTACATTATATGCTATTTATTTGCAGTCAGCAATCACATTAGCTAGCAGTTGAGGGAAATAATAAAAATAAAGTTACGACATGTAACTACCTAGTTAGGCAGAGCCCAATCACTCTTTAATAATGACTCATCAAGTTACATATAAATGCCCTCTTTCCAAACCGGCCGAAGTTGCGTGGAAATTTCCTCTTTCTTAAGCTATTAATTTCTCTATATGGAAAAAATGACTTTTCAAAGACAACTTCCAACTCCCCCACCCCGCCTCTTAATAACAAAGCAATACATATCAGGAGCTTGTTATATAACCTACAAAATAAATTTATTTATTTATTTATTTTATTTGAAGATACAAACACATCAAGAGTCATTAGGGTTCAGATTTATCACTTTCCATATCAGGTGAGAAATTTATGCTAACGAATTTACAGTCCATCCCCATTAACTGCTTGGGCATTGACCCAGAAAGAATTCATTTTAAATTTATTGGTAATGCACGATCAATTTTCTTTCATAGTACCCTACCTTCAAGGGAATTTGAATCCCTACTGCTTTTTTGAAAGAGAAATGTCCTAAATCATTGGATGATAGGGGCTGAATCACAAATCATTTAACCTTTTTAGAGACGAATTTTATGTAATGCCCAAAATTTTAGAACTTATAATATTTTTATATTATTGTTCTAAAAAATAATACCTGAGAATTGGTTACTTCAATTAAGATGATTATGTTAACAAAATAAAATTATTTATATGCCTGTAAAAATAAAATTTTATTTGAAACATGTATAGATGAGATATTTATTTGGAAAATATGAGTTTTGGTTTTTATTTTTGAGAAATCCGTCAAACGACTGTAAGTTATGCATTGAAGTATGGACCAGTACTTGAGGCTTTTTGTTTCGAAAGTTCATAGTCATTTCCTGGAATTTAAAGTAGGGGCTTATTTTAGTTGAAGTTCACACCGTTGTTTGGATTGTGACAATGGGTCAAATCATTCTTACTATTATAAACTCACTTTAAAATCATAACGCTTTGCTTGCGAAGTTTCTTAAAAAATCACGGTAACGTTTGATTTTCTTTGACGGATTTTTAGGAGAAATATTTTATGACAGTACATATATTAAATATATAAAAAACTAAAGTTATATTTAACTTTATTTTAGACATATATATTTTTACGATATATATTTATCCCATTAATAGTGTTATATTAAATTTTTACGTTGGTATAATCTATTGTAATATTACTATAATAATTAAAATGTATTATATATTTATAAATGTTAAAATTTGAATATGCATAAAAATGTATGGATGATGATATCTGGATATGTTAAGATCTAGTATGGACAAACTCATAACTAGACTCATATCAGTTTATCGGGCTCAAATCAAACTAAATCCAATTTAAGAGGAGTGAAAACTTAATATTGTCAAACTTTCTAAGTCAATAGAGTTAAGTTGACCTAAAGTTTCAATGATCGAGCCGATATTCATGGAAATGAATAATTTACAGACCCTCAAATTTCATGGATAGTAATAGGGAGAGATGTGAAAAGTGGGACTCTAAGTCCCTAAATTATGTGTATTTACATATGAATCTTGTATCAAATAATCACTTGATAATACAAAGAGTTTTTCATCAACATTTTCTTGGATTTTTTTAGAGCTTTTGAATGCATTTTGAGTATCTTTTCAATTCCATTTAAGTTAGTTTCATCATATATTGCGATTGGAACTGGGTTGGAGCCTCACAAGCCAATAGGAGAGAACACGCCTAATTCAAAGCCCTTAGGCTATACATGACTATTAGGCAGGCAGGCTATGTCGGATTTCTTTCTCCTTGTCTCTCTCTCAATTCCCTTATCAGCTGAGAGGACTGTAACATAAGGATTTTAGTCAGATATAGTTTCGCATTTTTTGATACACAAAATCTCACATAGAGACAAGTGCAAAGATCGAGAAGCGTATAATCTAAATTAGAGTTTTTTTTTCAATTAATTTTAGAGAAAAAAAAATAATATTAAATGTTTGATTGAGGATAAAAAATAATCTGTCCGAACGAAAACCAAACATTGCCAAATGAGTTGGACTGAAGGTTGTTCTTTATATTGAAATTGATAGCCATCAAGCATGCTCCTTTTTTCTGAAAATTTTATTATAAGAAAAGATATTTGGAACAGAAAAATAGTAACTGGAAGATAAAATATACAACGAACCTAAACTATTCCCTTGGCCATAATTACATATACATATATATATATATATTGGTATTATTGATCAGTTGTATCATTTTCAATATAATAACAAAATTTGTTCAAAAAATTTATTCAAAATAGGATTCAAGAACATGGGCCAACCCATTGAAACCCTTGATGGGTTGACCCAGATCCATAATCTGTATTCATCAGAATTACGTAGCATACATACATATATAGGGGCCAGCATTGGCCCAAAAGAATGGGCTATAGTGCATTTGCAGATTGAGCGAGAATTAATTTTGAAGCCCATAGAAAGTTTTGAGAATTTAGTAAGGATTCAAGAAATTATATCACATTAATGATTAAACTTTATCTTAAGATCACACAAAGCCTAGTACCTTGTAGTTTAATAGCATAAGTTTGCTACATAATATGTGAATCTAGGAGTTTGAATTCTACTGAACTCCTGATATGGATACATATGTTACATGTGTCTTAAAATTGTAGAACAATCCTAGAATTGGGTTAATGATAGAATTGAACAAGAAATAAATTTTTTTCAATTTTGGTATTAATTGATCAAATATATTAACAATGGTGAAATATTTTAATAAAATTTTTATTAAATAAATTTGAAATTTTAAAATTTCTCAAATCAATTTATATATTTTAAGAACGAATGTAATTAAAATTTTTTTATTATAATTCTAAAGGGTATCCCAAAAAATTGATTGATAAATATATATTTTTAAATTAATGAAATACCTATAAATCACTAAATTTGACTCAATGAATTTAATTTGTTGAGTGATCAAATAATTCAATAATATTACTACTGACATATTTTTATATATAAGATTCAAAGTTCGAATCTAGCAAATTTTAAGTATTCATATGCATATATAAATAAATAAAAATTAAAATCGTAATTTAACGTCCCAAGCGGCCAAACCTAATCCGTTAGCATATTTCGGATTTTGTCGAGTTCAAAACCATCTCATAACTCCAGGGCTGAAACGGACGCTGCGCATAGAGTTCAAAGTTCAAACTATCTCTTAAGTCTGGGGCTAAAACGGACATTGCGTGCCAAGCCCATTTTCGGAATTTCGCCCTAGTCTTTTAACACCACCGCTATTTCAATACTCCCAAATACATTACAAAACACACTCTCTATTACTATTTGAATACAGAAAATTTTGATCGCTGCTTTCTCTTCGGATCATCAATCTGAAATCCCTCAATTTCAATCGTCGCCGATTCTATTTATTTCTGTTCTTGCTCACAAAAAACACACATTTATATATTTCTCGGGTTTTAGCATAACGGAGCCGCGTTCGCCCACCGTCGCCGCCGCCAACGGCGGCGTTAACAGCCCTTTGTCGCGGCGGCGGAGCCTGCCCTCTCCGTGGGCCTCCGTCGTTCGAGGGGATTCCGACCAAATATCCCCTCACACCACTCCGGTTCCGTCGTTGTCCCTGCCGCCAGAGCACGCTTCTGCGACGGATGACTTTGTGATTGAAAGTTCGGGCTCTGAAGCCCAGCCTGACAGCTCCGACGTTAACGGCGACAGCAATGCGGGTGGGCTGAGGAGGCCTGCTTGGAACAGGCCATTGAACGGAGTCGTTGAGGCGGGGTCAGTCATGGGTGGGGAGGTTTCTTGGCCCCCGCTTTCTGAATCGACCCGACCAATTCCGAGATCGTCATCGGATTCCTCAAAACTCGTTGCTGACGGATCGGCCTCTTCATCACAGGTTAAAATAGGCACATGATATAATTAACCTCGGTTGCTTGTATGTTTTCTTTTTCCAATGTTATTATTTCTCTATAGCGTTAGTTTAGGAAATTTTGATTGAAGGGTTAGTTCTCAAGAATAAATTTTCTTGGTATTTCATCTGTTTTATATTTGTTATGTGTCTCTTTATTTATGATTAGCCACGTTTGGTCATAGTCATATGGTTTTTTGGTAACTAGTTGTTCTGGCCTGCAATGATCGATCTCTCTCTTTTCATTAATGCGAAAAGACATTGGTGTGATCTATAATTTATGTGTCCACATTGATGTTGAACCTTTGTTTATACTGTAAATATTGCATTTTGTTATGAATATGATAGTTTTGCGTGCATATAGATTACATCATGGGGTTATGAAAGTGTATCAAACTCTTAAAGACGTCCAAAATTTTAGGTCTTCTCATATGTGTGAACCTACTATATTCATCTCGTGCATTTTGTGATAGCATTGTGTTGCTTTTGTTTGACAAATTCATTCTACTTATTGGAATGTGCAAAGATTTATTACTATATTTTGGTGGTGTGCTATTAATCTTTTTTTTCCTTTTTGCTTTTAATAGGCGCCTGTAATATCTGAACCACCTCAGAGACAAGAAAACACTAATAGCCATGTTAATTCTGCTGCGAACAATGCAAGCAAACCGAGATCAGGGAATCGTGGTAGCGGAAACAGTGGAGGCAGTTCATCAGGAAGTGGACCACCTAATAATACTTTTATTCGCCCATCTCCCCCTACCCCACCTCCACTTCCTGTTTTTGAAGTACCTTATGGGATGGTTCCTCCTATGCTAGATAATCCTGTAACAGAAACAAGACCGGTTAGAGGAGTTGGTGGTTCTCAGTCACATACCCGTAATGATCATTCATATCAAAGGCATAATTCAAGAAGGGGTAATTATGGGCCCCGATCTCGTGGAGACGGACCATACCATAATAATCATGGAGGCAGACGGAATCAAGATCGTAGAGATGTTCACCTTTCTCCTCAATACATGCCTCATCCCATGGGGTATATGCCATCCCCATTGCCATTCGGTGCAGTGCCTTTTATGGCACCTCCACCTATGAGAGCTTTTCCAGGACAAATGGGGTTTGGTAAGTCTATTCTAGTATTTTGCTTAAATGTGAGTATTTCAACATTCTAACATGTATTTTGGATCTTCAGATATGGCATCTCCATTTATCTACATTCCGACATTGCCTCCTGATTTTAGGCCCATGCCGATTGGTCCTCCACCACCACCAATGCCTTTTCCTCCTACTAATGAGAATACTTTAGCAAGTATGATTATGAAGCAGATAGATTATTATTTCAGGTAATTTTCACGAAAATATTAGTTCTCAAGAATTAGCTTTTGTGGTACTTCATCTGTTTTTGCTTTTATTATACCCCTTAAAGGAAATTTTTGTTGAAGTGAGTAATTATCTTGTGCTAGTGATGATAACTTGGTGAAAGATAACTTTTTGAGGTCAAACATGGATGATCATGGCTGGGTGCCCATTACTTTAATTGCCTCCTTCCGGCGAGTAAGTTACAGCTAGAACTTGTGCCTGTATGATTCATATAATATCTCTAATTCATATGATTATACTATTAAGACTCTTTTTATCTTAATGACTGATGCACTTATTCATCATAGCCCCAAGAAGTTGTTCAATGGACAAACTATTTGATTTTAGCACTGATTATCTTGCTTTAGGATGGAATGAAATGTAGATCGATTATTAACTGCTTATAAGTCGCTAAGCTTGCAACAGGCTTGAAAATTATGTGTTACAATGCCCGTTCAATCTTATACTTTTTCTTAAAGGCTTAAAGCATATTTTGTCCTGTTCTTCTAATTTAAACTCCAATCTTTGGCTTCCACATTGATATTATAGCATTCCCCTTTAGCAAATAGTTTTTGGTTGCTTGACTTCTTCGATAGTTTTAGTACTGAGTTCTATCTCAGTAATAAAGAGAGTCTTTCTTAAAGTGATTTTGAATTGAAGAAAGTTTTTCATCTATGTCACTTTGTAAATCCCTATTTACTCTAGTTTGGTTGAATGAATTAAATGAAGTCCTCTAAGTTTTTGCAAATTTACTTGAAGATGATTGCTAAAAATTGAAAGTGCTAGCATCTTGATGCTTTAGGGGCATGTATGCTTTAATGGCCATTTTGTAATTTATAAAATCCATGAGTTCAAGAGTTGAAAAAAATCATAATGGCTGTTGACTATCTGTTGCACCTGAGATTTTGGAATATTATGTTTTGGCAACGAACTGTTGGATTTTGCATTTATGGCACTAACAATTTTGCTTCTAATTAGTATTATATAGTTGTACTAGGGATATCCAATGCACAGATCAAGGTTGCTTGTTGTCTGCTTTTTCAGGTTCAGCAATTGACAAAGGATATTCCAGTGATTTTGGAGTCGTTGAGATATTCGACCCTTGTGGAAGTGCAGGTTACTCTTACATTTCTACATTCTAAACTCCCTATCAACTTGTTATACCAATTAATGTGCTCTAATTTGCATCGCTGGGGATATTCAATGTTCTGCAACATTGATTGCATCAGATAGGCTTCCTGCTAGATAATAACAGTTCAACTAGCTACTAGCTATTTCCTAGTTTTGTTATTTTCAGAGAATCCATGGAAGCATATTTACATCATTTTTTTTCTCCTAATTTTGCAGGGGGACAAGGTGAGGAGGCGTAATGAGTGGAACAAATGGTTACACTCTTCTGCCAGGCTGAATAATGATTCTGGCCCTTGGACACCAGGCGCATCACCTGGAAATGTTCTGGCAGCATCTTTACAGGAGGTTTCACTAAATGATTCCATGGCTAATGGACATGGCAATATGCACATAAGGCCATTGTCTGAGGAGTTGACTGGCCAATTGAGGTTCGTTAATGGAGAGGATACTTCAGGAGAAACCCACTCAGTTAATGCCTGAAATTTATCCTGTGAAGAAAGTTTTGCACATTCAAATCAAGGTGGGTTCAGCTGGCTTAGATGCATTCATAAGATAATTCCTTTGATGCCATTGTTTTCCCCTCTACTGATATGTGCTGCTTTTCAGGAGGCATTTTGAGGAGATCAAAGACAATAAGCATTGGTAACTTATCAATCACAAAGAGGAGAGGAGCCAAAGAAGAATACCAGAGCTGCATAGTTTATTCCCAACAAGCTGGCCGTTTCAAAAGCCACATGGATGAACAGTGCTTTTTGCCTTTTCTTTTTTTGGTACTAATGGTTCCGTACTTTATTTTTGGAAAGCATCCAGGAGAAATGTTTTAAGGTGGATTTTCTTTGGCATAATGGCATTGTGAAAAATTAAAAAAAAAAAAAAAAAAAAGGAATGAAGTTGATTGTGTGCCCTTTTAATTTGTGCTGATACTTCCAAGGCCTCTTGATTAGCCCTCTTATTTTATTGATATATATTATTTTTTCGTTTTATCATTTTGCCTTCTTCCATTTTGCCTCTGATGATATGCATTCAAAGTCTAATTATGGACTCTTCAAGAAATCATACACTTTGTTGTATCCAGTGTAAGATTGTTGTGTTGTCGCAGCGCATGGAATTTGGTCATTCATGCTCCCAATGGATTTGTATTTTATTGTTTTACTTTTGTTTGGACCGATTTGTTTTCATAATGATATGGGTTCAGAAAAGTATTCTTTTAGTTTAGGATTAGCCGTTAAGGTTGTCATAAGTCAATTCCATCGTAGATCCCGAAATTAAGAAGTTAGGATTGTTTGGTTTTGCATGATGAAAGTAGTCTTACGCTCAAATTAGTGTTTGAGACAATGAGAGATAAATTTTGAAAGAAAAATTAAGTGATTAATTGTGGTTGTATATTTGGAAATATTTAGGAGTGAGGTGTTTATGCTTGTTGAAGAAGATCTAATTGACTGATGCGACTTAACTTGAGCACTTCAAAATGATTTAGTCCAGATATGGTGAGGTAGGTAGTCTAATGGAAGTGATCTCCTAAATATATTTTGGGTTTTTTGTT
>JACGDI010005328.1:22454-59115 GCA_014898725.1 Jacaranda copaia | reverse complement strand
TTTTTGTTTACTAATTAGTTTATGTTATCAATTCATTTATTATGAGATTTATTATTGTTATTAGTTACATTTTTCTTCTTCTTATTGATAAATTTTATCAGTTAATTTTTATTTTATTTAAATTGTTATACAGTTAGCTTCCTTTTACTCATTTTTTGAATCAAGTTATTAATTTGTTAATTTTTGTAATTTATTTTTTGATTCACTTTTTTTTGGCTCATCTAAGTTTATAGTTTTATATGATGAGATCTATTTTTTCGTTTTAATATTTTTAAAATTTATTTCATTTTTTAATATTTATAATTTTAGAAGTACGCAATTTAATTTAATTTTATATTCATATATTTGTAATTATGTATGTATAAATATGTATAATTCAGACTCTTTATTTAAAATTTTATATACCACATCAATATATATTCTTAGATCATTTTTGATACATTTAAAAAAAATTATGAGATGGTTATTTTAATAGAAAATACACCTATTAACATTTTAAGTTTATAACTATAGACATTATTTAGTCTATCAATATATTATTATTATTATTGTTGTTGTTGTTATTGTTGTTGTTGTTGTTGTTGTTGTTATTATTTAAATTTTGATTGTTTGAAAGGTTAACAATTGTTTTTGGTATTCACTTTTTTTCTACTATTTGTGAAATATAATATGAAGACCTAATTACATTCATACAAAAAAATTTGAGAATGAACATAATAATTTATTTTTTCTATATTTTATTTTACATTCTAATTTCACCCTCATATCCTATCACTAATTCCTATTTAAAATTAGTTTTGAGCTTATAATTACTTTATCAATTTACTATGATTTTAACTTCACATTACTAATATTAAACATTTTTCTTTACTTAATAATTCGATAACTAAACTATGATTCAAATTAAAAAGTTTATATAAACTTATATACTAATATTGATATTAACTTTGTAATTATTTTATATTTTTATTTTTATTTTTTAATTTTTTTAATCTTTACTATCATAATTTTATCTTTACTTAATTAATTTTTAATCAAAAATTAAAATTAAATAAGATTTTTCTAATCCTTGGCAACTAATATATTATTTAATTCTTTATATTTTAAGTTTTAACTTAATATATACTTGCCCTCTTTCAAGTCTAAAATACTCTTAAAGTATTATAATTTTAATTTTTTTCAAACGACTTTCAAGTCATCAATCTTGTGTTTTATATCATTCTCATATATTTTTATTTTTTTAATACAATTATCTGTTAGCTTTTGGTCGCATAATATTTTTTTTGAATAAAATACATAATCATATTCATAGATTTTTATTTTTGGATGTTTCAATTTTTTTAACTTCTCGTTGAATAATTTTAAAAGTTATTTTTTGTGACATAATGTATATGAGTTGTCTTTATATTTTGCAAATTTATAAATACTAAATTTTATAACTTTAGATTTAATTTTACTAATTACTTGATATTTTTGTGATATTTTTTATTTTTATATTATTATTATTTTAATTATATATAATTTAATAATTATATTAATATATAGTAATTTTAAAGAATCCGTGCGTAGCACGGGGATAATGTTAATTGTTGTAATAAACTAATGTGCAATTAATTTAATCAGTGTTTTATTTTAAAATTTATATTTTTTTAAATTTATTAATAAATATTAATTATTTATAAAATTATAATTATATATTAATCATAACAAATCAACTAATATCATAATTGTTGATATCAATTTATATAAAAAATTTAATTATTGTAGATTAATTATAAATTAATTATTTTTCATTCTTAAAATATAATTATTTAACTATTTATTATTTACAATTTATGTGTAAATAAGACTTAGTTATTTATTTAAATAAAATAATATTTTTATATATAGAACTTAATAATGATTCATCAAATTAAAAAAATAAATAATTTTGTATTATATGAAATTAAGTCATCTTACATTATTTATTAAACAAAGAAGCATAATATTTACTTATAACTAAAATATGAAACACAATTAATATATACATAACAAGTTATTTAAATAAACTAATTAAATTAAATTAATAAGTTATTTATTTACTTTAACTCATTATTTAATTAATACAATATTTAACAAATAAATTACTTGGTTACAATCAAAATTTTTTTACTTAATTTTAATTAATTTTATTGGTAATGATTTTAATTGTACTAATATTAAGTTATTAAACTTAATAGATTATTAAGTAAATATTGCACTATAAATAATTTCTTATAATAATTTGAAATAAATGTGACTATTAATATTTAATGAAGATTAATTTTTTTGAATAGTATTAATTTATTTATTATATCAAATTAAAACATCTTAAATTATCTATTAAATGAATAAAATAATATTTAATTAATATATTAAATATTAAATATAACTAATACATTATTTAATTAATAAGTAATTTAATTAATAACACATTATTTAGTAAATAAATTATTTAATAAATTTAATTAATTTTTTCAGCCAATAATTTAATTAAATTTGTAAACATAATTTTTTGAACAGTAAAATTTTAATATTTCATACATGTAAATATATGTGTGTACATATGCGTATATACGAGTGAAGTGAGAGAGTGATAAACAAATAAGTGATGTTAATAAGGGGATAGATATGTTTTTTAGGATTTAAGCATTTTTTAGATGAATTGTGAGGGGGTTTTTTGAGGAAAAAATTGTGATATTTAAAAAAAAATTGAAAAATATGTATGCATGCATTTTGAAATTTTTTGAGAAATTGTAAAAAGTTTTCCGAAAACGTAGAACAAACAGCCCTTCTGTCTTGAGATTGGGCTTTTGCAGGGCGTGTTTGCAATTGAGCCCTTTGGTCCCGATTGACATCTTTTCATGCAAAAAGTGCCTTGTCAGCCATCACGATGTGATTCTATCGGCTTTGTTGGATTTCCAACTCACTAATTATTTTTCCGTCAATTAATGTGCATTATATTATTATTTAAATATATTGATGATAAAACATGATTTTGATTTATTATTATTCTTAAAAAGTAAAGAATGTATTTTACTTTTTTACCATCACTTAAAATTTTGAATTAATTTTATTGACGATTATATATATAAAAGATCAATTATAAATGTGTAAACTATTTTTTTAAATAAATATTTAATTATCCATCGTCATGTCATTAATACGTAACTGTAAAATAAAATACACCAATCTATATTATTCAACATGATTGCATATGGGATACTTGAAATACGCGCAGCATGCATATTTTTATTTTCATGACTTTCTTTACCACACCACTTATAGAAACCAAATTCGAAGCTTCAACTTTCCCAAAAGTATCTCTCCAGTCCTAATCCCACGTCCTCTTTATTCTCCATGGAAGAATTCTGGAAAAACCTAACTATTCTCTCTTCTCAGCCCGGCGCCGCAGCCGCTGCCGATGCTGCTGCCACCACCTCCGCCGCTGGGCCACCACTTTGTTGGCTGGCCCATCAAGAGTTCTTGGCTGCTGGCTCTTGGGAGAAAGACACCATATCAGACGCTCAAACTGATGATCAAAGGACTAACATATCAAAGCCAGCAGGTTCGTGTGCTTGCCCCAGCCGGAAAAGAGGTCTTGATAGGGATGAAAATGGCGGCGGTGATCAGAAAAAGAAACCACTGGTGAAGAACAGAGAGTCAGCGGTCCGGTCTAGAGCTAGAAAACAGGCATGTTAATATGTGTTTTTCTATCTGTTCAATCATTATATATATATATATGTATATAATTCCACTATCCTCAATATTTTTACTTAGTTTTAATTTTTCAACTTTTGTTGTTTTCTGGGATTGAAAAAGGCATACACACACGAGTTAGAGGCTATGGTTGCACATTTGGAGGAAGAGAATGCTAAGCTAAAAAAACAAGTAAAGGCAAGTGAGATTCTATGTGCACATATATATATATATATATCTTGCTAGTTATCTTTAAATCCATTCTAATACTTTTCTTCTTTCTATATCTATATATATAATGTCAACAAAAACTAGCTAGGGTACACTAGTATACCACTTTGGATCCTCTATTCTACCCGTGTTTCATCTCATATTGCAACTTAATGTATGTATGCCAAGTGTATTTGATTTTCAATCAAATATTTTTATAAAAAAATATTTAATAGATGTATATATATTTATGAAATGAAATATGAGATGGAATATAAATTAGAATAGAAGATCTAAACCGCTAATATACTCACTCGATGTTTTAGCTACATGGTTGAACTTGAATTATATACATGATATATATCTTGAATTCATAAAGTTGAATAAACGATAAGATATCACTTGAAATTGGATCCAAAATGACTAAATCTCATGGATGCCTGAATTTATTTCATGTAGAAAAACTCAAATGACTTCTGTCTATGATAATTTCATATTTCCATTCGCAGGATTGTCCTGCAGCTCTTGGTCATCAGCATGAGAAAAAGCATAAGCTGTTTAGAACCTTAACAGCCCCATTTTAAGGAAAACTAAATTTGCTGCTGTATCTCTGAAAACTGGCCAATTACTGTGTGAATAGATGGAAAGGGACCATTGGAAGCAGAAACCAAGAAGAGATCAGAGGAGACAGCAACAAAAGAGACCAATTTGGTGTCACATTTTTGATGAGATCCCAAGTTGCAAGAAGATGGGCATTATTTTTGTTGCTTTAATTTGAGCATCTCCCACTTGTGCAGCTTTGTGTGTTTTGTTCTTGCTCTATCAACAAAAAAATTATACCCCATACAAAAAACGAAAGGGCCACGTGAAAAAGAGAGATAGAAATAGACAAGACAAGTTGCATGTTAATGTGAATAAATAAAGTACTTTGGGTTCCAAGATCTTGGGACGTGTTTGGCCAGTAATGGGGCAGTCGCATAACCTCATTTCACTTATTTTTACTTCATTTCTGCACTTCTTTGGACCGTTCAATGGGATCACAGGTAACGGGAGAGAATGTATTAATATAAAGTCCATGGAAAATATATATCTAATTTTTCCATATCTCCTTGGAATTTTGTTTCTAATGTATGGGGGGCGCCGGCTGGCTAGCTATCCATTTTCTATTTCTATTTGGTGATCGGAAATAACTCTATTTGGTGTTCATCAAATTCTTAAGCTAGGTTAGATCATCGAATTATGTTATGTTTGGATTGAGAAATTTAATGAGAAAAAATGTAAATGTGTAAAAATTAGAA
The DNA here is from genome assembly GCA_014898725.1 of Jacaranda copaia. Taxonomy (NCBI): domain Eukaryota; kingdom Viridiplantae; phylum Streptophyta; class Magnoliopsida; order Lamiales; family Bignoniaceae; genus Jacaranda; species Jacaranda copaia. The sequence goes on along the minus strand of JACGDI010005328.1, from coordinate 53,890 downwards.
TATAAAGTTGTACTACTTAAATTATGAAAAAAAAAAATTCTCACTAAAATTGAAGATCAAAATATAAATTAAATTTTATTTCATGAGATCTTGCTAGCTATTCATTCTTTCTGATTGATCGTATTTCTAAGTTAATGTGTGAGCAATTTTATTGGCATGAATTGTTTCAAGAACTAGCGCTCGAGAAGCGATGATATCTAATTTTTATTGTAAATTATCATAGCATAATTAATGTATTAAGACATACAAAATGGACTAATCTTCATATATATATATATAGGATTCTAATAAAATAATATGTATATGATTAGACCATGTCAAGGTTCATTATGCGATCGAGCCAAGCAATGCAAACATGTACAAGCTCGACTAGAGTTTAAGTAATAAATTTCAGTAGAGCTTAGATGCGCTCTTTCGAGAGGAGCATGGTGTAGAGTACTGTTTTCAATTCTTATTTTAACCATCCGTTGTCGTCCAGCGGTTAGGATATCTGGCTTTCACCCAGGAGACCCGGGTTCGATTCCCGGCAACGGAATGTTTTTATAGTTTTAACTCAAGACCTTCTTGTTTTATCTTCTTTCTTTTTAGGGTCTAGTTTTGATAGTTTTTCACTTTTCAGTCCGCATAAGGTTTATATCATTGCAAATTCGGCCCATGCTCACCACAATATTTTATTGAAATCCCGGAATTCCTTTCCCTCGTTCCCAAAGAAATTTATTTATATTAGTATTAGTAGAAGTATTTTAGAAAATATGAGGAATTTAGAGTAACTATTGTAATATATATATTTTTAATGTGTTTTTAGATTATATTTATTTAAAAAAAAGATCATATTTAGACAATCCTTTTCACTTTTTCTCTTGTTTTCTTTTTCTGAAGTTTGGTTCTCTTTTGTCCTTTTATTTCTTTTCCTTTATTAAATCATATTATGTCATCTTAGGATATTAAAAAAATTCTTTTATTTATCATGATTCTAAATAAGAGAAATGAAATAATTAGAAAAATACTATTACCCAAAATATACAATAAATATTTCTAATTTTATACCTTAAAAGTTTTAATTTGTGCAAACAACCAATGCATCACCATCACAGTAATGCCCCAAAATTCTACTTTGTATTTAATTGATTAATATACTTTATTTTATTTTATTTACTATTTCTATTAAAATTACAATAAGGCATGAACTATACTTTTGGAATAATGTATTTATATATAATATATAGATAATATTATATTATCTTTTGCTCAAATGGTGATAATTAAAATTATATATACACATTGTAGATACTCTATATTTTGGAGAGTATAAGTTATAGTTCTACTTGAATTAATATTATACTAATACAAGGAGTTGAATTATTGAATTCTGGGAATCAACAATAGAGATACTAGAATTATAATTGGATTATCCTAGTCCTAGAAGGAAATTGATTAGAATCCTACTTGAACTAAACCACTTCTTTCACATAAATATAGTCCCTAAAAGCAAAACCCTAGTCACATTTAATAGTAAACGAAAGAGGAAAAAGGGGAAGAAGGAAAAGGGACAACAGCTGTGGTAGAGGGGAAAGGAAAAGGGGATGGCATTTACCGGAAGTGCAATAGAAATTACACAAGATAATTCATCAGTTTGTAGACTTTATATTTGATAGTTGTGAATTCCAATGATACTGTTAGGTTTAGATTTACTACTTCTTCTCGATAGAATTAAGCAAAGTGATCAACATAAAAAATTTTAGATCTATGTCTTAGGTTTCTGATGCCTCCTAAATCACCTCAATCCAATTTAAATGCAGTAAGTTATGACCAAAATATTAAGAAGTGTCCATTCAAAAGATATAGGACTTTGATTTTTCCAAAAATGGATATTGGTGATGCCTTTACTACTACTTCCCGATCGAATTAAGTAAAATAATCAACATAGGAATTTTAAATCTATTTCTTAAGTTTCTATTTTCGCATGAATCACTTCAATATGATATATATGGAGAAAGTTGTGACTACAATACAAAGGTGTGGCAAGACAGAAAATATAGGGCTTCGATTTTCCTAGAATAAAATATTGTGACACATTTTGCAACTTAATTTTGATTTAATTTGGAAATATGATCAAAATGAGAACTGAATATCTGTCTCTTAGGTTTTTACAACCTTTAGAATCACTTTAATCCGATGTATAGAGAGTTAGATATGACTAAAATACTATAGTGTGGCACTGCAAAAAATATAAGACTTTGATTTTCCCAGAACAGAATATTGTGATGACTTTTACTGCTCTATTCTGATTTAATTGGGAAATGTGGTCAATGCATGAGTTGTATATCCATCTCTTAGGTTTCTACGTATGCCTAAATCACCTCGATCCAATTTATGTAGAGAAAGTTATGATCAAAATACTAGAATGTGTCAAGTTTGGGAATACAGGGCTTCAATTTTCCTAGAGCAGAATATTTTGACACCTTTTACTACTTGATTTCGATTGAATATGAAAATATGTTCAACATAAGAACTGAAGATTTATATCTTTTATTTTTATAGACATTTAAATCACTTTAATCTGATGCATAGGGTGAAAGTTATGGCTAAAAAAACTGTGGTGTGGCAATAAAAAAATACAAGACTTTGATTTTTCAGGAATAGAATATTGTGACAATATTTACTACTCAATTTGGATTTAATTGGGTAATAAGGTCAACATATGAATTGTACATCTATATGCTATATTTTCATTGGATTTTGAATCAACTTCATCGAGGCCTATAGTAAAAGTTACAGTTTAGATACACTCAAGCGCCACATCAAAATATTTCCTAAAAGTTGGAAATTTGCTTTCGCACTACTGCTGCCTCTTGAACTCAGTTTTCTCTCCCATATTAGCCAATTTAACTGCATCATCAACATAATAGTTTTAGTGCTCTTTTGTAGCTTTGTAATGCCATAAGAATCGAGTCAATAGGATATCTAGAAAGAGTGTTATGAGCGAATTAAAAAGTACGTACGAAATGATAAATTCTTGATAAGTTTTGTGAGTATGTATGTATTAGGCCAATCCCAAGTAAATTTTGTCATGTTAGTCAGTTAAATTGGTGATTGACTTATTTATTAAATGAATTAGGTGACTCAACATTTGAATCAATTGATTCTGAGATAGGCGATTGACTTTTAGGATTGATCGTAAAGGTGAATGCCTAAACTTATAAATATATATTGCTATGTTTCAAAACTCAGAAGGATATGCTATTATACAATTGTTCGTGATTTGTTTTCAACCTACATTGCACTATATATGAATTCCACTGCGCACAAATAGAATTATTCTCTTCTTATTTTATTTTTGGATAAATGAAAACCTATGCTTTTATGATTTTTTTAATGCTTCTAGATTAGTGAATTAAATTCGATGATCAATTGAACTATTGGAATTACTTACTGTTAGTTGGATCTAACTTGGTTTAGGTGTGCGAGGGTCTTCACTGGGCAGGAGTGGGCTAGCTAGTTGAACCTTAAGCCCCCATGGTCTAATTCCTCTAGTGTGCAACAGAAGTCATTTGTGGCTAAGGTGGATCGTAGGAATTCTTGGGGACGCTCGGGCACTGTTTTGGTAAGGTCACACCTTACCTAAAGCGATAAGGGACTGTTACGGTGGGAGTCATAAGGTTGACTGGCTACAGTAAAACCGACTGATCATCATATTTAAGTTCATAGTTTGGAAAATCGTTTATTAAACTCTTGACTTATTACTGTTTGACTATTTATAAAATTCTTGACTCACTACTTTTTGACTGTTTATAAAATGCTTGATTTGTTATTGTCCGACTATTTAAAATAATTTTCACTTATGTTTCGCTCAAATACTTTCACTATACGAATTCTTGAACATTTCACTGTATAAATGATTTTAATTTTTAAACTTACATTGTATACACGCGGCACTTACTGAGTTTTTTACTTATACTCATTTTGTTTTTTTGTTTTTTTTAACTTACTTCTGGCAAACCTAAATCTTAGCTCTAGTGAGGTGGAAGATCTAGTTTCTGACAAGAATTGGGGTTGGAGTATTATTTTGAGACTTCTGCAGTGGTTTTAGTTTGTTATGGCATTAACATATTAGTCACTTTCATGAATTTTTGGTAAAGATAAAGGATTAGATATTTCGATTATTTTTATATTTAAGATTTATTTAGCTACTAGAAATGTTTGGAATTTTATTATGATTGATATTTTAATTGACGTTTCATGTATTTGGAATTGAGTTTCACATCTCGAGACCAGCATATATAATTTGATTTTGGGGCGTGACAATCACCATCACTAGCCAATGAAAGAAGAAAACATAAACACTATAAGTGACAAAGAAGTGTTAGGTACCTCTTTTTCTCATGCCAAAATTTTAATTCTAGCAATTTTTGTTATTTTATTACAATGCCCAATAAATTTTAAATCTGAAATTGGCATTAATCAGTAAAATTTGAGAATTCATTCATATAAGAAAATAATTGATTTTAGATAGTATAAAAATTATTGATTGTTCACTCCCTTTCACATACCCTTGTGTAGTTTTTGAAGGTTCAAATTTTTAAAGAATAACTTTAAAAAATAATGATATCCCTAGTTATATTGGTAATGTTAATGTTTGATTATAAATTGTATGTTTTGTATTATATGTTTTGAGAGAATGAATTTTTGGAGTGGGATTGGGAAATGTGAAGTTATATTCGGAAATGTGAAATTATATTTATTTATATTTTGGGGAATAGTTAGAAAATTATTTTTAAAAATTTTGATACATTTTTTTTATATTTTGGAGAGAGAAAATTTTTATTATAACAATCAAATTAATATTTTTTTGTTGAATTTTTGGAATAAAAGAAACTAAATGATTACTTTATTGTTAGAATAATAATAAAATATATATAAGATATTTAATATGTATATATATTAGAAAATTGAAAAGATTTGAAGATAATAAAAAATATACAAAAATATTTTAAAAAATTTAATTTGACATTATAGAAGAAAATATTTTATATGTTTCCAAAACATAGCCATTACTTTTATTAACACGTAATAATGATATCTTTTGAAGGGAAGGGGGTGATTCCGAAATTAACATAAAGAGAGGGGTGGAAAAGCGGAAAGAAGAAATTGGAGTCGAGGGCACAATCCCCACACAACAAACAATTGGTACCACACTCCGTAATTGTAGCCTGCAACTGTTTTAGTCTCGATCTCCATTTCCCTCGACAAGAAGCTAGCCAGTTTCAGGTTTGTAGCCTGCAATTGTTTTAATATCAATCTCTATTTCCCTCAACAAGAACCTCGCCAGTTTTGGGTTAGTCTTTTTCTCTGTTCTTTAATTTTTGTGCCTCTTTTTTCTTAATTTTAATTTATAGGATTGTTCTTCGGATTCTGCTGTAGTTTTTCATCAACAATTCATACTTTACCCTTTTCCGGACCCCAGCCCGTGAGGAAAATAACTAATAAAAAAAAGGGTTGTTTCGCATTTTTTTTCCCCCAAACCCAGAAATTGAACGAGCTGTTTTACAGCTTGGATACTAACTTTTCTCCAGTTTCATTATTTCGATGTTTAAAAGTTGCTTTGTTTCTTATTTAACTAAATGATGAGTTTTCATTTATGTTTTATTTTTTTATTTTTTATTTTTTGTCGAAATTTGTGTTATTGCATCCTTAAAGACTTCTTGTTATAAGTGCATTGGCCCACTGCGAAGGTCTCTAGTTAAGCTTTTTTTGAAATTTGTCAGCAACGGGAACAAAAAATAGTTCAAAGGGATTCAGCGTGGTGGGTTTTGTCAATCAAATTGGATGCGATTTGGGGTTGATGATTGAAATATGCTGAGAGCAGTATGTGGTGGCTGATGAAGGATTGAAGGCTTTTCTTTGAACTTGTTTTTCGAGTAAAAGAAACTTGAAAATGTATAGTTTTCTGCTATTTAATATTGTGAAGTACATGTAAATATACCAACAATGCTTCTATTATGTTGCAAATATAATACCAATACAACATATTTCATTAGTAGTGGTTCATCAGCGAATGGGGATGAGCTTAAACAATTAGCAGAAGTAAAAAAGTATATACATAAGAAAGGAAGTTGGAGAAAAGTTATGAATTTTATTGAATTTTTCCTACCCCACCCCCCTGCAGCTGTATTGCAAGTTATTTGGTGCTGTAGTTTATGAATGAGACTGAAAAGTAAATCAAAGGTTGCTTTGTTTTGTCGGTACTGAATAACCATTCCAGATGGCTTCAAATTCATGTTGTTGTTAAGTCTTATTGCTTAGATTAACTGACCTGGAAATTATTTTGTCTGGTGGTTGTGGTCTTATTATTTTTGCGTGTGTTGGTGGGATCTATTTCAAATTATTTGAAAAGGGAAGGGGAAGAATGCACAAATAATGTTTAAACGAGGAATATATGATGAGTGTGGGCCTGTAGTGTGTGTATTTTCTAATTTCTACAATTGTCTCTTTTGGACCTAACAGAGCTTGGGGCATGATTTTATATCCCCCTTGCGCAACCTCCTCGTTAAATTTCTATGTTTTTCTCTTTTTTTCTTAATGGAAAATGGAAATGCTTAAATTTCTGCAGCTTTACTTAATGGAACTTATCCCAACTATAAAGAGTACAAGTTGTTTTGGATCCTTAAATGTATCTAAATAATTTGTAGGTTGGCTTTTGTACTCCGATTGCTCTTTTTTCCCCTTCCTTTTCATCACTCCTTTAAGATTGTCCTGCATTCCTTGGTATACTTACAAAATTTGCAAAATGGTCTCTTTTGAAGTGCAATGGCTGGAAAAGCAGTAAAATCTGTTGCAAAAGCAGTGGGAGGGTACCAGTATCCATGGCAAGAGAAATTGGCAAAGTATAAGGATGAGCTGTCAAAGGGAGTCTGGGGTTACTGGGAGCTTGGGGCTTGGAAACCCCTTGCTATTAGTGCACGACGCCGAGCTCGACTCCGCAGGGAAGTCCTTCTTGCTGGAGCAGATTGGCCATATGATCCAGAAAGGAAGGAGATGAGGACCAAAAGGAAAGGGCATAAGGTTGACAGATTAGCTGCAGAAAAACGAGAACGTACCGCCGAACTAATGGAAGCTATGCCTCAAATGTTGGCTGATTATAGGAAGAGAAGATGGGAGAGAAAGATGAAAGCAGAAGATGATGCTGCCAAAAAAGCACTGCAAGAGTAGGTTCAGCATAACCATTTTTGCGGTGCTTTTAATTGGATATGTCCTTCTTGTCTGGTGTCAAGTTGAAGTTTTAATCTTTGTTTTGGTGGTGGCACATGAAGCATTAATGAGCTTTCAGTTTCTTGAGGCTCTGCATTTCTTTCTTAATTCAGAGCTTAGATAATTTAAGGATGTCTTTTTCTTCCAAAGCTAATGATGAATGGCTTATGAGAGATTTCATCAGTAACGTATGATGGTACTGGAAACTTTGTAGAGATCTGTGGATGAGATCTCCAAAATATTCTGCTGTGCTTTGCTAATAACATTACACAAAAACTGAGATTTGATAGAGCTGAACTACAGGCCGAATTTGTTATGCATGATTCTGGCTCATCAATTGAAGCCACTAAATGGGTTGCATCCCTGGATTTGAAAAAAGGAAGGAACTACTTCATCTAGAGATACAAGTAGAATTTTGAATCATTTATTTCAATATATTTTTCTTCTTTTATTCAATTGCAACAGAGGATACGAACTGCAAATGCAGTGGATTTAGATGTTCCTCTTTATCCGCTGACTGACTTCATGTACCATAAACAACATACCTTTATTATTTATGATAATCTCTCCAAACAAGTCGATGCTTAAATGCCGAATGCCTCTCTCTCTCTCTCTCTATATATATATATGTATATGTGTGTGTCGCTCATTGGGACAGGAGCTTGGAAGCAAGGAACTTTGGCATGTCGATTGAAATACAAATTTTTTTTTTCTATTTTTTTTGTTTTTTTAATCTGAATTTGAAAAACGCATGATAAGTCCGAGTTTTATTTAAGGGTGGTCCAGTTGCGGTCAGTTAGTTTAATCCATGCCTGAATACATAATTTTTTCTCAGGTGGATCATTTCTAATCCTGGGCCAGCACTTCTTTTTAACTATGCCATTCTCAGAGAACCATTGTTCTCTATTTTTCCATCATGTAGCATCCAAACAACTGGAGAAGAACCTAATTGCCAAACAATGTGGAAGGTACACTGCATATATCTGCAGACAGGGCTAATCAATTATCAGGTGGCATACTAGAAGCGCTTGCACCATATTCAGAGCCAATATTCTACATGATTGAATTGATTGGAAATTGAATGGAAACCCCTCGCAATTTCACCGGACCTCAAGAATTGTCATGCCTTGTACTGGAAGAATATCTGAATTAGTGGTACTGCAAGACCTATATCTGAGTGCAAGACATTCTTCTCTTTTCTATTGGCTGGTCATAATAAGGAACATAATCAAATCCCACTAAGTAGGAGCAGCCAAATTTAGGTGCATCAGAATGTGGGCAACTTCAAAAAATATGTTTTGTGGAGCTGTATTGATTAAGGATCTTTATTTAACAAAGCCCTCTTGTCCTACAGGATAAGCAACACGAAATGGTGATTGAGGCCGGTGGCGCACTAGCATGCTGAGATAATCTTCTTGCCCACATCACTGAATTTCTTGATCTTATGACAAACAAAGTTGTTTCCTCATTCTAGGAACCTCTTACACATACAACTTTGATTTAATAAAATGGACACCTAGGATTTCACTAAACAAGTTACGCTTGTATACAAATGTATACATACCTCAGATTCACATACTTATATGCTGTATGTATGCAGGAAGTTCAAACATCCCTCTAAAGTGTACAAGAGCGTGATTTTCATTTTAAAAGTCATGCCTACAAGGCATCCTCATAATCTGCAACTGTTATGGTCAAAAGGCTTAAAGTGTGTCCCCTTTATCTCCAAAGAAGACTGCAAAAAACTCAAATGCACCACAAGGAGTAAAAGCTCAATAACTGTAGCCCTTTATGATATAATTAAAACTTGGTACTTCTATTGCAACAAGAACACTACACATTTGAATGTATAAACTATTCAGCTAAGTTACCTAAATTTGTATTAAACACATATGATATTTTCTCACAAACAAACCGAAGAACACTAAAAAGTCTTTACCAATCTCCACCATTTCCACCACCGTCACTGTCAACCATTTCTGGAGTGGATCCAACGCACTTTGTCTGGACATGGAAGCACTATATTTGCTGAAAAAATATTAGTGCAGTGGGAATACTCATGAATCCATTAGCTCAGGATTAGATACCAAGATTTCATTGCCTAGTGTCAGGCCAAACTTACCATTTCTGACCAGTGCTAAGCACTATATAAAGAGCTTCCCTTCAAGGCTTTTGAAGTGTGGACTTAGCACATTTTATATGAGCCAATCATGAGATTTGTTTACCTTTGTTTCAGTTTCAGTCTTCTGTTTGTCTCATTTCTGGGAGAAACTTATGCAGCTCAATCAGGAAGAAGTAGAGTTTATATTGTGTACATGGGAGCCTCAGTTCCACCAAATGGCGGCCTGAGAAATGATCATGCTCAGCTTCTGAGGTCCTTGATTAAAAGGTTTTAGACAGTCTGTTGTCATATTATTCAGAAAAATCTTCGTAAACCAGCAATAACTTGACTGATTCTGAGAGCCCTTCCTTCAAAGATACTAGACCACATTTTGCAATTTAAAGCACTTCATCTTCTTGATTTTGGGCTTCTGCCAACTAATTCACTTAAAAATGTTTACTTTCAGGAAGAAGAATTCTGTGGTACAAACCTACAGGAATGGTTTCTTGGGGTTTGCTGCTCGTTTATCAGAGAAAGAAGCAAAATCAATAGCCCAAAGACCTGGTGTGGTGTCTGTTTTTCCTGATCCAGTTTTACAGCTTCACACGACCCGTTCTTGGGATTTCTTGAAGTACCAGACTGCTGTAAAAATTGATTCCACTCCAAGCTCTACTTCAACTGGGGTAGATACTATCATTGGCATCTTAGATACAGGTGAAACTATTCAATCCTTATTTCCCTTCAAGATGTCTAGTTATAGCCCTGGCTTGAAAAACTGTTCCTATAGTAATCCAATTGTCAAAGTATTTTACTATCTTGTACTTTTTTAAAATTTTAATGGCATTGTTCATAGTTGTCAATTTGAAACACCACTTTAGGAATTTGGCCCGAATCGGAGAGTTTTATTGATGAGGATATGGGTCCAATCCCATCACACTGGAAGGGAAAATGCATGGAAGGCCAAAATTTCACGTCTTCTACCTGCAACAGGTAAAAGATTTGCAGATTTAGTGTTTGTTGTTCTGATGTTTTTTTCTCTTGGAAATTAACTCAGAATCGGCAAATCTATAGCCATTTTTCCTACTTCATAACTGGTGAACTGTTTGACACTTCTAATGATGCTTTTGTCAAATCAATTTGCAACAGGAAAGTGATTGGAGCAAGATACTATGATGATCCCAATTCCGGGGAAAGTTCATTCGGCACACCCAGAGACGAGAGCGGCCATGGGACACATGTTGCATCCACTGCAGCTGGGAGGCCAGTTTCTGGGGCATCATACTATGGCCTAGCTAAAGGGACTGCAGCAGGGGGATCGCCGGGTTCAAGAATTGCCATGTATCGTGTTTGTGTTGCTGGTGGGGGATGCCTGGGGTCCGCTATTCTCAAAGCATTTGACGATGCAATTGCTGATGGTGTTGATGTGCTATCCCTATCATTAGGTTCATCACCAGGAGAGCCAGATTTTGCCACTGATCCCATTGCAATTGGGGCATTTCATGCTGTGGAAAAGGGCATCATTGTCTCATGCTCTGCCGGAAACAGTGGCCCTTCTTCTGCAACAGTTGTAAATGTTGCCCCCTGGATCCTAACCGTTGCTGCCACCACCATTGATCGTGATTTTGAGGCGGATATCGTGTTGGAAGGGAACAAGGTGATTAAGGTAATCACTCGAACACCTCAAAATTGATAACTAAAAAGTACAATAACATTATGCATGCATCAAGAGTCAAGGACAAGACTAGTTCTGATGAGTGTTAGTATGATCTCAGGGTGGAGGCATCAACTTTTCAGCTCTCAATAAATCTTCCGTTTATCCCTTAATAGACGGACTCTCAGCAAGGTCAGCCTCCAGCCAACATGATGAAACTGACGCAAGGTACAATATAGACAAAAGTTGCTGTGTTTTAACTTTACCAAGATACATTGGATTCATGTGTTTGAAATGACATGGCATCCTTTCAGAAATTGCATCCCAGGCTCATTAGATGATGGGAAAGTAAAGGGAAAAATTGTTTTATGTGAAAATAAGGACGAAGATTATGAGCCAAAAGACAAGTTTGACATATTGAAGAACCAAGGCGCCATTGGGATGATAGTGATTGACAATGACCAGAGGCAAGTGCCATCAAAATATGGAGCTTTTCCAATTGCTGCTGTCACTGAGGGAGATGGAGCTCAAATACTATCTTATATTAACTCAAATAGGTAGATTCTTTAGCTAAATCATAAAAAAGAAAAAAGCATAATCACTATATATATTACTATGAAAAAGTTGCTAATTGCATTGTTTGACATTGCAAAAAAGCAATCCGCTGGGGACAATTCTACCAACTGTAACGATACCAAATTACAAGCCAGCTCCTGTCGTAGGCTACTTTTCGTCAAGAGGCCCTACATATGGCATCAAAAACCTTCTCAAGGTAAAGATTTTTACCTCTATCTTTTGCATGCAGAAAGATGTGACTGATAGGTATGCCTACTAAAGGAACGACTAAAAGATCATGATGTGTTTGGTTCTGTAGCCTGATATTGCAGCACCAGGAGTAGCCATTCTTGCGGCATGGCCCTCAAATGACAAGAGAGAGGCTCTTCCGGAGAAGGAACCGCCGGTCTTTGACATACTCTCAGGTACATCCATGGCTTGCCCCCATGTTTCTGGGCTAGCTGCAACAGTCAAGTCTCAGCATCCCACATGGAGTCCCTCTGCAATCAGATCAGCCATAATGACAACAGGTTGAATATATTCTTTTTAACCTAACAATTGAGCAACAGCCTTCTATGTTCTTGTCATCAACAAAATCCCTTTTATCTCAATTGCAGGAATCCAGACAAACAATTTACACGCCCCAATTGCAACAAACACAGGATCAAGCGCCACAGCTTATGATATTGGAGCAGGGGAGATCAGCCTATCAGGCCCATTGCAGCCAGGGCTCATCTACGAGACAGAAACCCTCGACTACATCCAGTTTCTTTGCAACATCGGCTATGACACAAGCAAGATTAAAAGCATTGCATCAGCTGTTCCTAATAACTTTTCTTGCCCTAGTAACTCAGGTCCTGACTCAATCTCCAACATGAACTATCCTTCAATAGCAATTTCCAAGTTGAAAGAAAATGAAAGCAAGACAGTGAACAGAACTGTGACTAATGTTGGTGAAGAAGATTCAACCTACACAGCCACAGTGGAGGCTCCTGCTAACATGCATGTTGAAGTGGTGCCAGATAAATTGCAATTCACAAAGAATGTCAAGAAACTAAACTTTCAAGTGACATTTAAACTTGGTACAACTTCTCAGGAAGACTTGTTTGGCTCTATTACATGGTCTACTGAGAAATATAAAGTGCGGAGTCCATTTGTTGTAAGCAATGCTTAACAAAGAGAGCTGATAAAAAAAATGTCAAAATGCAGTATGCAACTAGAAAAGCTTGTAACATGAAATAGAGCAGTCATTGCAATATATGTTATGAAACGTTGATAGCTTGTCAAGTTAAATTTGGGAAAGAAGGATACGCAAAAAGACTAATGCTACATATCACTCATATTTACTACAGATTTATCAACACCCCTATTTTGGAAATATATTATTACTGAAATATAATCTCCACATAATATATTCTTTAGCTAAATGCACTCAACAATATGAGACTCAAATAACATGGGACAAATCCAAAGGCCTCACAGCCAATTATGCATCTACTTTTTGCTCCATATTCTCCAACCAAGGACAAGTAGCAAGTATCTCTGATCAAAGAGAGATCTGATCCAGCACATTCAGGCTTGTCTAGAATTTCTTTTTACACATGACTACAAACATAGTAAAGAAGGCATTACGAGGCACATTGATCTCAATTTAACAGGGAAATCATATGTCACATTAACATGGATTATCCTCCAACAAAGAGAAAGAAGACAGAAAAAATTGTGAGAAAACCAGTCTGGTGGAAGCAATCTTTGCAATACACATAATAGAAAGGGTCAAAGAAACATGCATTTGCCACCTGGAAAGCTTAATTGACAGCTACGAATAATTCATTCACAATTTTTTTATTCAAATGCCCACTGGTTCTCTCGTCGAACTTCCTCTTCCTCTTCAGGTGTGAAGTCATTCTTGATATTAAATGTCTTCCGAATCTCCTCAGGAGATTTTCCCTTGATCATGTCAGCAACAGTCTGGCAAGTCAAGTCCAGAAGGGTCTTGATATTCAGGTAGTTAGCAGCCTGGGAAGGAGAAAGTGAAGAACATGGTTAATGTCAGAGTAAGAAGAAAGAGGAAGAATTAGTTGTCATATAAATATGTTGTAGAGAACAGGAACAAAAATACGCCCCAGTTTAAATGGCTTACCTCAACCAAAAATAATGCCTGTAGCACCAATTTTACAGAATCTAAAGTTTGTTCAATCAAGCTAACTAACAACCATGCAGCTCAATTTTTTACAATATTTATAAAAGCAATTTTTTGCTTCAAGGAAACCAGTTTTATAGATTAGCTAGACTGGGCCACTAAGTAAAAACACGTAGCACAGATAGATATAGACCAGTATCCCTATATAAGTAATTTATCATCATGCTGTCTAAATGAACAAATAATTGTTGATTGTGAACCTTTATAACATATTAAGGCAACAGAAATGGAAACTGTGAACAGTCCATGCAGTATATACATCCATGTATTAAGAGGCCAATATAGAACACCCTAACCAATCCATTAGAGAAGGGAAACGCGGATGATAGCCAAAACCACTCATACCGAAGTCCATTAACATACAGAGCACCCCTATAACATTGTCCACAACAAAAATAGAGAAAAAGGAAAGAAGAGAACAACGGTAATAGAAGCAGCAGAGCAAGCAAAAGCATGATAGCCATAATGTCCATTAAAGTGATAACAGTAATTATTCAAAGTGCATAATAATCAGAATCAAAAAATTAGAAGCTGTGGCAGGCAGGAAGGTCAAACTCAAACCAGCAAGGCAGGGCGCCAAATTCTGGGAGCAAAGCCCAAGGGCTCCTTCATCCACCACTTTAAACATTACCACCGACAAAAATAAATACATGTTGCTAGAAATACAGAATGAAGTCATCAACTGCAAAAACAAAATTGCAATAACATACACTATTAACCTTAAATTTTAAGGAGAAAATAGAAAATCTACAGGCAAATATATACTTAGTTGAAGACAACAATGCACAGCAAACATAGCAAACAGCACCAAACATAAAATCCAACCATCATTGATAAAAACCCAAACGCACAAATTCGCAACTAAATTTAGGCTAAAAAATAACAGCAACACCTACAAACAATTGAAATAACTACAATAGTGTCAAACGCATACCAAAATAAGATCAAAGAGCGTGGCCTGATCGACTTTGACGAAATCGGCGTCGAAAGCCTTGAGATCGTCATCGGAGGTGGCGTTGGAGGCAAGCCCGTCGTCCGCCTTGGTGGCCGAAGTTGCCGCGTCGACGTGGCGCTTGCAGTATTCGATGATTTTTGAGAGGATTTTTCCCGTGACGTTAGGGAGAGGGATAACGTTGTCGGCACAATCGTCCTCGATCATGTGCTTGATCGTCTGGGACTCAACCGCCACCGCCTCCTCCACCTCGAACACCTCACCGTCGGAGCTTCGCAACGCTATCTTCTTGCTCCCGTTCTCCGCCGCCGACGACATCGATTTTGAATTTGAAGACTGTTAAAGAGACCGAGTTGATAGGTTAAAAAAATTCGAATCAGCTCCTTTTTTAAAGAGTTTGCCCAAATAAAATGCGTTTTTTGTTTTTACCTTGACTGGCAGTATTGCCAGACTAATTTTGCTTCTACCAGAACACAATTACATGATTTAACTATTTTACCCCTATTTAACAATTTTGCTCCTTTTGCTGCAAATTATCGAGAGGTGCTCTCTTTCTATTTTTCTTTGTAATTGCAAGAGTTTTGCTATTCTCTCGTTGCTTCAAATTTTCTATTTGTTAATTCATGTAGACGTGCACCAAAAATTTCTTACGACTCAAATTCATCGATTTTTATACATACAAATGTGAGAATAATAATATTTAATTAATTTATCAATTCAAACGGTTTGTAATAAAAAATGATAGTATTGTTTGATTGATTATAATACAATAACATAATATTTCATTCCATGAATGATATAAAATTTTAATTTTATTGATTTGGCCTTCTTATTATACTCTAAATATATAAATGACATAATTGAAATATTTTGCAATAAATATAAATATAACTCAAAAAGCTATACGATGATCACAAACCTTGACAAACCCACATCTATTTGTAATAAAATAAGTATATTTCAATTGCGCAACAATCCATCACTAATCGAAAAGACAGTAGCTATTCCACTGTACACATTCTTGTCTGAAGCTTCTTTCAGCATGTCAGGTGTAGTTTTCATCTAAAAGTATCTGAACATGTTTGTTTGATTGATCTGCACAACCAACATAAGCATGGCTTCAGCTGAGACCAACAGCAACAAAAAACGGGACCTTTCGATCAGCACCCTCGTCCTCCACAGGATAATTCAGTAGTCCATTTGTTGAGATGGTGGAGGGCTGGTTCTGGTCTTTTGTGCACCTGTAGATGAACAGATTTATCATAACATAATATGATTGCAAAAGACACTTTTGTTTGTTAGCGTATGCAGATCAAGAAAAGCATTTATAGACAGCCTAAGAGGCATTTTGGCAATAGGAACAATACCGCGTATTTCCACTTCCCTCCATTCTTGGACAAGAGCACAGCAACAACACATAAAATGCGACAAGAAATCATCAAACCAACCGCCCTGCAAGGAATTAAGATCAGCAGAATACTGCATCCAATCTCTTCTAAAGTTCCATTATGTAATAATGATCAAGAGATCTTTGTAAGAAACACAAGAGTGAGTTACACTGATGTTAAGAGTCCTTCGGAGCTTTCTTCTCACACAACATGTGTAGCAACAGCATGCCAGAATCAGGGAATAGGCCATTATTTCATTACAAGCCTCTGCTGAAGCTGTCATAAATAAATGCTACATATTTCTTTCGTTCTGAAGGTTTATATTAATCACAAGAATGTGATCATAACTATACTTGTAATAAAAAGTTTCAAGCATACTAACATATTTCCTTGCCATTTGCTACTGATGCTATCTTTGAAAGTGTATCACAAGGACAAAGGAAGGTCTTTATACCTGCCATTACATATATTTCAATAATTATCCCATACGAAGATTATAAATATCCATGCCTAGTGGATAGTACAAATGGACTTTTCATCTTTATGGAAATTGAGATGGAAAGTAAATATATATAGTCTAAAATAATGGGAAAAAGGAAGAAACAGAAAGGAGAACGCCATGTAGTAGGACGGTCTATTCTTACATAACTTCTATGCAATAACTTAATAGTAGTATCTCTGAGAAGAGAGGACATACACAAGTAAGGTTCAGAACAACAGCCAAGTAGATCTGCATGCCATTCCTCTTGCCAAATTGCTTCTCCGGTTGAAGCCATATAACAACCTGAGGAAATTGTGGCTTCTCTACAAGCAGAAATACAGAAAAAGAAGAAACTCTCAAAAGAGACAAAAACAATTAGTTTTTGAGATGGAAGTGAGAAATGAACCTTGAGCTTGTTGAAGTGTCAATTTTTCTAGGATTCTTCTCGCTGGAAAAAAGTTCTTTGTCTGGCTTTGACTTTGGTGAAACTTTGGCTGGTGACTCTTTCTCTGTTACAGAACTTGCTGTGTTTTCAGTAACCTCAAGCAGACGTTCAATTACTTCACATTGACCCACGTCCATATTGGCTTGTGAATGTTGAAGCTCTACCCTAAGCTTTTCCTGCTCTTTCCTTAGGGCCTTATCCAAAGGCAAATTTGGATAAGAACAAGAAATACTTTTCTGCAAGATTATAGTGTCATTTTCAGAAATTGCAGCTTGTACTTTTCTATCATCTTCATCCAACGTGTACTCACGCTGATCCCTCTCAATTTCTTCAAGCCTTTCCTGGATATTTACACAAATTTGTGAAAAAAGTATTGCTAAATGGAAGGGTATCCTTTGTCCCTAAGACAGGTTGGCATATCAACTGAAAACATTTCCAGAAGCAACATGAATTTGTTAAAAAATTTTGGCAATAGGGCACAATAGAACACAGAGACAAATTCAAAGGACTGAAGTAACCAAACATCCCCCAAATAACACCTATCATACTAGAGGCACAATCTAAAACAAAAGTGCCCTTTTTCTCCATCAAATTCATCCTAATTGATTATTGATCCAAGAACTAAAATCCAGAGTCAACACAAAATCCTATCCTACTCTACAAGAATGTATCAGAAAGCCTGAAATTTGTGATAGCATGAGTAAGTAAACACAAGAACAAAGGATCTCTAATTGGATAGCATTTTACACCAAAAATCAAGCCTATAATTTTTTGGAGTCCAACTGAATATTCCACAAAAATCACAACATAGAACATGCAGATGACTTAGACATTTCCCGAAACATCAAGGTCCCATTCCCGTTTTGACTCTAATACCGGAATTACAAAGCAATAAAGAAAAAATAATCCCACCTCCAACCCCCAAACATCATCAGTCACAATTCAAATAAATATTCTTAATTTTTTTTTAAGAAAAGAAATCAAATCTGATTACCTTGACCCTGGCATTGTCAAGCAGTGCAATGAGAGGAATAATCCTCAAGTACCGATCAATCTCTTCTTGAGCCCTTCTAAACTGATACACAATATTCCACCCCATAGCCATCAAATACAAATAGCTCCTTTCTTGACAACTATTCACGAGAAGATAAGCCCTTCTCAACGCGTCCTCCAACTGCTCCAATGGCTCCCTCGTCTCCGGGTACCTTTTCAGCTCAGAAATCTTCAGCTGCTCCAGCAAATTCCCGATCAACTTGACATGCTGGGCAAACTGCCTGCAGTTCTTCTTGTGCATTCTTGCTGTGTTTGCCGCCTTCACAATCAGACCTATCAATGCCACTGCGTTTACCCCAGTCAATTGTATGATAGTTGCGACCTCCCCGAACTGCTCCCATGAAGCCATCTCCAATTTTTCTTTAGTTTTCCGACCAAGATTTTAAAAGGGTCTCAAAGATTTGTTGATATTGAGGAGAAAAAGGGGAAGAAAAGACTAACCAACCGCCATAGACAAAAATGGCTACTCATTTTCAACTGAAAACATGACAGAATTGGGCCAGTTGGTGCAATGGGAAAAGGAGCATTGATTTCTGGATTTTGGCTTGAAGAGAAAGTGCCTTTCAAATCGTGAATTATATTTTGTTTGGATTTGGCGATACGATCACATTGCTACTATGATAATGTTTCTTGATTGTACAAAGTGGGGATTAATTTAAGGGGACCTTAGTTGTTTTCATGTGGACACCTAAGAATTAACCTCAAACATGATATGGTAAGAATATATATATGAATTGACCCATAACGAAATAATTGGCCACCTTTGTGGATGCCAACCTATGAGATTAGTGAAAGCAATTCTGGCAATAAAAGTACTATTATTTTCACTAGGCAATGTCTTTTTAAGATAATTATGGAATTTCAAGAGGCTTTCAGCTTTGTCTAGTTGGAAAGATCTCAGCCCATATCATGCATTATGCATTATGCATTACCATGGAGGATTAATGATGCTTTTCGATATGTACTTCCTGATGAGTTTTGGTTAGTAGCTGAAATATATAACAAAATGGAGAAACATAGCCATAGGGGTAGGCTTGTGGATTGGTTGAGTTTAAAATATGTTCAATCAAAGTTGACTAGATGGGCTTGTGTTAATGACAAAGATATCCTTAGGGTAAAAAAATAGTCATGTGCCACTATCAAGAAGAGCTTTTGAGTTGGTTTTGTTTGGTGCAAAGTCTTCAAGTATTCAACTTTCCTTTCTTTGCTTTGATTGAGGGCAAAAAGCGCTTGAAATCAAAAGCTAACACAATCCCCTTCTTAGATTTTACTATTTTAGCACATTAAATCTAAGAAATAATTTAAAAGAAATTTTTATTTTTATTTTTATCTTAAATGTGTTAGCACCTACCCGCTGTGATATTTTCAGGCTAAATTTTTATTAAAAGCTCTTTGTAAATTTTCAAGCTATTCGATACTTTAGGTTTCAACCATTGTATATATGCAATATTACAATGTGTTCTTTGTTATTCTTCACAACTACTTCACATATTTTTCACACCACAACTGACATTATTTATCGCAAGAGTGCTATAATTTATCGTGCGCCTTTCCATTAACAATAACAAAAAATATTTATGAAACTTTGTCTTGCCTTTTGAACAATGATTAGAATGAAAAATGAGCACCGATGATTAAAGAAGAGCTTTCTAATAAAAATTTTGCTTGAAATCATTAGCGAATGCTAAGGTACTATAATAAATGTCAATTCAGGTGATAAATATTTTTAAATTACTTCTTAGAAATAATGTACTAAAATAGTCAAATTTGAGGACGATCGGGGATGAAATGCAAATTACCTTGCTTTTATTTGTATAGCTTAGAGATTGCCTGCACATTAAATTGCAAGGAAAAGGCAAGCAACCACACTAAGGGCAAGGGCATTAAATTTTAACTTATCATATATATTAAAATTAATATCTAATTTTAATTTCTTCCTACTCAATAAATAAAAAAATAATTAATTTAACGTAAACAATAAAGTCACCTGAAAAATATAACCAAATCTACAAATACTTTTCAAAATACTTTTTACCTATTCCTCATAATATAAATATAAATTCAGTACATTCTTCAATTTCGCTCCCACTATTCATTTTTCCAAACATACTAGTACCATAAAACATAATTAAACATTCCCCATTGAACTTGATGAATCCGAATCCATTGCATAACCCCAATTGTATTATTCTCAATTTTAGGGTGTGGCTTAGTCAATTGAGCCATGAAATTTCTTGGGTGGAGAGAGAAGCATTGGTGTGCCTCAACCTATGAACGGGATTGTCGAATATGGGTAGACTTTGTTTGGCCTATGGCTTACGGGTTAAGTTGTGGAACTCGTGAAAGTGAAACTAAACACTCAAAGAACTTCGTAACATTGAACCCTTCTTGTTACTAATTGTTTCAGAGATGCAAGTCCAGAGCCCCAAATGCATATGATTTTCATTTCTCGATTTCCTTTCTCCCTCACTATGAAATTAGAAACTTGAATAAGGATTTTTGCATTCTCTAAGCCTGCATGAAAAGAACAAATCCGGAGCAAAAATTTTCTGTAAAATTTATTGAGCAAAGATACTTGCCATCTTTTAGTGCAACAAGCTTGGTTTAAGTACAGTAAGGGTTGTGAATTTTTCTCAAATGAAAGTTGCCTGAATTGATGTTGGAATTTCACTACAAGCAGTCAACTTTCCTTGTTGCTTCCCAACAATAACTTCCCTTAACCAAACTCTATATAATCAAGGTGAGTTCTATGCCAACTTTCTAATGGTTACTCTCCTTTATTGTGAAGATATAAATAAAGCAATTATAATAACATATTGAATAAAATAATTTATGCAAAATAGGCATTAATCAAAACCAATGAAAGAAGAGATTCTAACAATCTATCCATTTTTTATGATACCTTATTTTGCGGTACTCCCCTCGCGAATGAGCATACTGATTCTGCCCTTGTCAAAAAGAGTTCTAGCATCTTTTGTTTTATCAAGCACGAAAGATTAAAAACATCAATCCATCATACCGTAAAACATAATGTAATTTGAAAATACAAGTATCAAAATGGAATTCAAGTTTTGCTAATAGTACTTAAAACATAGTTTTGCTAATAGTACTTAGTTGCCAAAAGAAAATAGTTTAACTAAAATAATAGTTCATAGCAGCAAAAGAGACAACAATTTTGAGATAATCCACTGTGTCTCCCCCTCATCATCAAAAATTCACCAATTGTGAGTATATATACCATTGTTCAAAATATTACCAATGTTATGCAAGTATCTAGATGGTGAATGAATCTATCCCTAGTTTATGTTTAAGAAAACAAAAACTGTCCTCAAGAAGAGGTTTGGTGAAGATATCTGCCAATTGATTTTTTGATTCAACAAAATTTATGCACACATCACCCTTTTGAACATGGTCTTTTATAAAGTGATGCCTAATTTTTATATGTTTTGTGTGTGAGCGATATACTTGATTTTTTGTTATGTTAATGGCACTTGAATTTTCACAATGAATGGGAATGAAAAAAAAAGTTTAATCCCAAATTGCTAAGAGTTTGTTTCATCCACAATACCTATAAGCAGCAATTACCTAGCGCCATGTATTTAGCTTTGATGGTTGACATGGCGACTACACTTTGTTTTCTGCTATACCAACTTACAAGATAGGTTCCAAGAAGTTGGCAAGTTTCAGATGTACTTTTTCGATCAATTTTATAACCTGCATAATTAGCATAAGAAAAACCAATCAAGTTAAAGGTTTTAGAGTGAGGATATGAAAAATCTGTTTGACGGCCTTGAGATGAGATTCCTTAGACTGTCCCTGAAACCATGCACAGCGACAGTCTAAGGATGAAGCTTTTCTGATTTTTTCCTCATTGATTCATCAATATTTTTTCCTTCACAGTCAGATGAATCAATGTACCAAAATATTGATGAATCAGAAAAAATCTTTTTTGATTTTTCTCAAACTGATGAAGCTCTTCTTTCATTACATTTAGCCCAGATTTATCATTTAAAGCCTCATTTATGTTGCTAGGTTTTGCATAGGATAAAAACTCATGGTCATAATATTGGGAATCATTGTTTTTGGATTTAAACTTTGTAGTTATTCCAATTATTGGATCTCCAATGATATTATTTGTTGGGTGACTTGATCCATGTTTGAATTTTTCTAACTTTTTCTCCTCTATCTTCTTCAAAAGTTTTGTTGGTAGTTGAAATTAGTTCAGTAGTACTTTGAGTTTCTGCTAATTCTGCTTCTCTTTCTTGATTTGGCACTTCTACAACATGGTCAAAACCTACAGTTTCTATGCTCAAGGTGTCTTTGGCTAGTAAAGGGTTAGTTTCATCAATTATCACATGTATAGATTCTTGTATTGTCCTTTCTCTTTTTTATTGAAAACCCTATAAGCTTTACTATTTGTTGAGTAACCTACAAATATGCCTTCATCGGATTTGGAATCAAACTTGGCAAGATGTTCCCTATTATTTAAAATGTGATATTTACATCCAAATACACAAAAATAAGAAATATTGGGTATCTTACCTTTCCGAAGTTCATAGGGAGTCTTTTTGATAAAGGACTTTAAGAAGACTCTGTTGATAATATAGCAAATTGTGCTTACAACTTCCTTCCCAAATGAATTTGGAAGGGTTATATTCGTTCAATATTGTTTGAGCCATTTCTTGTAGAGCCTTGTTCTTTCTTTAAAGTACACCATTTTGTTTGAGTGTTTTGGAGCAGAAAAATTGTGAGTGTAACCAAATTCATTACAAAAAGTAGCAAAACTGTGGTTATCAAATTTCATTCCATAATTGCTTTTGATAGTTTTGATCATATAGCCATTTTCATTTTGAAGATGTTTTGTGAGGGCATGAAGTGACTTAAAGCTTCATTTTTATGTGAGAGAATTGTACCCAAGTAAAGCGAGTGAAATTGTTTACTATTACAAACACATATTTATTTCCTCAAAGTGATTGAGTTTTCATGGGTCCAAATAGATCAAAATGGAGAAGTTCCAGTGGTTTGGAAGATGCAATGTCATTTATTGGTTTAAAAGATGTTTTTATTTATTTACCTTTCATGCATGCATTATAGATTCTATTTTTTGCAAATTTAGTTTTAGGGATGCCCTTGACTAAATCCTTTTTAACTAAGTGGTTTAGAAGACTCATGTTAGCATGACTTAGATACCTATGCCATGTCCAATAGGACTCATCAGTGGTAACTAGACATTCAACATTTTCTTTGGATAGATTTTCTAAATTTATGCAGTATATGTTCCTTTCTCTAACAATAATGAAAATAGTTTCCTCATGCTCAATTACCACATATTGAGAAGGTTGAAAACATACCTGGTATCTGCTATTGCCCTAATTGACTCATGCTAAAAAGATTGTGTTTCAACACATCTACTAGCCAAACATTTTCAATAAAAATTCCATCCTTATTGTCTACTGTTCTTTTGCCAATAATTTTTCCTTTTATATTATCTTTGAATAGTATATTTCCTCCATTGTACTCTTGGAGTTTAGAAAAGAATGATTTGTTTTTTGTCATGTGTTTGGAACATCCATTGTCTAAATACGATAGGTCCATTTGAATTGCTTTCTTGATTGGTACTTGCCAAACAAAAGTTTGTGTTTGTAGGTAACCATTCTTTGTTGGGTCCTAAAATGTTAGATTTTGGTACTCACACATATTTGAATTCAATTTCTCTTTTTATAGGAAATTTATAAGTTGTAAGGATGGTTTTGGTGCAATAGAAACAAGTTCTCTTATCAAATATTTTTGTTTCTTTATTTCTAAACTCTATTTTATTCTTCCTTTTAAGTGTCCTTTTTAGATTATAGTTACTATCTAGTAAATTTTTAATTCCTTTTCTAGATATTGATTTTTCTCAACTAGCCTATTTCTTTCCTCTGAACTTTTCTTTATGATTTTATCATATTAGTGGACTAGTTCCTTCTGAGGGTGGCAATTTTCAACACGACACAATAACCCGATACGAGTTCAATACGAAAAAAATTGGGCTTGGGTTGACCTATTGTGGGTCTAGGTCCAACAAGGTCTACATGAATAAGAACTTCAAGAAAATGGATTGGATTGAATTTCAGGTTACACGAACAATTCAAAATTTGATTGTGGGTCACATGGCAACCCGAATCCACCCGAACCAACTTGATCCAATCCAAATTAAACAAATAAAATTTAAATTTTTTTAGGAGTAAAAATATAAAACAACAAAATAAAGTTTGAAAATTTGAACTTTAGCAATATCAATTTTGCATTTTTTGTTCTTATTTATTTTCACAACCATATAGGATGGATTATTACAATTTTAAATTACTTCTAATGGTTATTTTTATATCCAAGTGGACATGAAAATACTACTACAAAGAGTTAACGGAATGCAACTTTAACTACTGAATTGTCCTAGAAGTTTTTCTTAAGCCTTACATAATGCAAGATTTTGCATTTATAAATAAATAATAATTCTTTCAATTGAGATGTTATAAGAAATTCAGAAGACTTAAGGAAGTTTTTATAATAAATTATGAGTATAATTTAAAATATATGTTTACTTATTTGATTGATGATATATTTCTATTAATTTATGTATCGCTTAGTTGAATCAATATAAAGTTAAAAAAATAATGGAATTAATTTTAAAAAGTAAAAAGAGAGAATTTAATCGACACAAAAGATCCAAAAATTAAAGAGGGTGGGTGAGTAAAACTTGAAAAAGTACAATATTTTTTACAGTAAGACACTTTGTGACTTCAATATTTTTATGATACTGGTAGGTACTAGAAAACAAAGGGAAAAAAGTCCTAAATATCAATATACTATGTGGTTCAATTGAAATTATTTTAGAAAGTCACTATTGTGAAGATATAATGAGAACTCCTTACTCCTATTTTAATTTATTAATAATTAAAAATATATAAAGTTAAAAAATAAAAATACCAAAACAATTTTAAAAGTTAAAACAAATCTTCAAAATAATTATTTCAAAAATTAGGTCAACCCGAACGTAACTTGATACACATCAGGTTGGATTAGGGTTGAGCACTTTAAGGTTATCATCAAGTTGGGTTGGGTTTGGATTGAGAAAATTAATGTTATGCCCCTACTTTAACCCACCCCGACCCCACCCAATCCACCCAAATTGCCACCCCTAGTTTTTCCTTTTCAATTAGTGTAATCTCTAGTTGTTCTTTAAGAAACTTTATTCCTATTTGAAGTTCAGTGATGCTACTAAAAAAATTGCTTTTTGCAAATTTGTCACAAATTCGAATTTGCGACGGATTTTGTGATAAAAAAAATTTGTCGCAAAATCTTTGATCACAGAAATTTGTGATGGATTTTGTGAAGGAAAAATTCATCGCAAATTTGGAGTTTTTGCGATAGAAAAATCCATCGCAAATAGTAATTATAATTAAAAAAATAAATTTTACAATGGAAATTTTCGTCACAAAATTTTAGAAAGTTTTTTAAAAAATATATAGACACATCCTATCAAATTAAAGAGGCTTTGTAGGTCCAACCAGACCCTGTCCGGAAGCACATAAAAGCGTGAGGGCAGGGGGCATTACATACTAATCATTTCATACACCAATATTTAAATATTATTCTACATAAAATCACAATAATTTTATATCACAATAAAAATCAAGTGCAATAATATAAAATTGTTCAATATATAAATCAAGCCCTAACTAAAATAAAAAATTTACAAAATAATGCCAAAAAAATTCTCTTACATGACTTAAACTAAATTTCAATGCTTTGAGATATCCAAGCCTGCAATATTAAAACAAAAAAAAAATTACAATAATGAAAAATAGAAACATAAACTAAACTAATAGATAATTCAACATAATAAACCAATATATAAATTCAATACATAACCAAATCATAATCGAGCACATAATTCATAAAATATAATTTCAAATAATAATCAAACATATAATTCACAAAATATAAATCTAATAAAATCTAACAAATAATTCAATGTAAATACATAATCGAACACATGTTAATCTAACACATTATTCAATATAACCAAACATACATATCATTATAAACCAACATATAATTTAATATAAGCCCAACATATAACTCAAATTCTAATTGCACATATAATTTACAAAATATAAATCTAACAAAATCTAACATATAATTCAATATAAATGCATAATCTAAACACATATAAATCTAATACATAATTTAATATAATCAAACATGCATCTCATCATAAACCAACATTTAATTTAATATAAGTTCAACATATAACTCAAAACCTAATCAAACATATAATTCATAAAATATAAATCTAACACGTAATTCAATATAAATGCATAATCAAAATACATATAAATCTAATACATAATTCAACATAATCAAACATACATCCAACATATAATTTAATATGTTGTCCAACATATAACTCAAATCCTAATCAAACATATAATTCACAAAATATAAATCTAACAAAATCTAACACATAATTCAATATAAATGCATAATCCAAACACATATAAATCTAATACATAATTCAATATAATCAAACGTACATCCAACGTATAATTTAATATGTTGTCCAACATATAGCACAAATCCTAATCAAACATATAATTCACAAAATATAAATCCAACAAAATCTAACACATAATTCAATATAAATGCATAATCTAAATATATATAAATCTAATACATAATTCAATATAATCAAACATACATCCAACATAAACCAACATATAATTTAATATAATATTTTGAAAACTTAAATTTAAAAGTTAAATGAGTAACCTTTAATTTGATATAGACTATATGGATATAGATATAGACGACACAAAATTTTTTGGTGTATAGTGTTCAACCATATAAGATATCTATTGGCAAATATACAGTATAAGTATCTACTTATTGGTATATTGATGTGAATGATAAACAAATTGAGGATTGGAATGTCTATAGCTCATTGATAACCTAATTCTTAATTTGTTTATCATTACATCAAACATATCTAAGTAGATAAAAATACCAAAGATTTAATATGATTAATATACCCTTAAATAGAATACTTCAAATTGCCTAAAAAACAAGACTCAACAAAATGTAAAATGTTGCTTCAATTAAAAACATTATAAACACATATTCAATAAAAAAATTAGATATATTTATCCCTTACTATAACAAAACAACATATATCATAATTTACAAAGTGATTATCAATCTAAATTTTTCTTACAAATGCACATATTTATCTATAAATCATAATTCCATAAACTAAAATTAAAATTTAATAAAATTAATACAATTCAACATACACTAACATAAAGTTTAACTCAATCAAAATTCTAATAGAATTTTTAATTCACATAAAAACATAAATCTAACATAATATAACAACATTTAATACATAAATCAAATTTAAACTAACATAATTTAATCTAATACATAAATTAAATTTAAACTAATGTAATAAATCATAATTTAAACTAGCATTTACAATTAATAATATTCGTAAACACATAATGGCACATAAACACTCCTTCTTATACCCATCATCATCATCATCCAAGCAATTAAAAATCAATTAACA
The DNA here is from genome assembly GCA_014898725.1 of Jacaranda copaia. Classification (NCBI taxonomy): domain Eukaryota; kingdom Viridiplantae; phylum Streptophyta; class Magnoliopsida; order Lamiales; family Bignoniaceae; genus Jacaranda; species Jacaranda copaia. The sequence goes on along the minus strand of JACGDI010005328.1, from coordinate 26,206 downwards.
ACAAATGAGAAGGTTTCATCCCATCCTCCTTTCGAATTCCACCAATTCTAAATACATATCTTAGCTAAATACATAAATGCATAAATCAAATTTTAATTAAATAAATTGTAATTACAAAAATTACCTTAATTAGTGGGATAATGCAAAATATAAGCTCTCCAAACATGAAATAATAAATTAACAAAAAATAATTAGCAGTTTTTAAAACTAAAACAAATTTAAAAAAAATAGAAAAAAAATAGCTGACGGCTAGTAGATGCTGGGTGCACCCCCCAGCAAGCTTGTTGGGCGCGCGGCTAGTAGATAGACCACAATAAAGAAGAACTAAAAAAACAGAAAAAAAAAAGAAAGATGAAAAGGGGAGATGCTAGCATCGGCCAGCCACAATAAAGAAAAAGAAAAAAAAGGATAAAAAAAAAGAAAGATGGACAGGGGAGATGCTTTGGGCTCCAAGTGTGAGGGTAGGGAGATAGGGTTTATTTCCCCCCACCCACCTAATTTTATTTATTTATTTTAGATTTGTGATGGATTTTTCTGTTGCAAAATTTTAATTTTGCGATGGAAATAAATACATCACAAATTGTCTTAAAATTTTAAAAAAAAATTGCGATAGATTCTATTTTTGTAGCAAAATTGAAGTTTTGTGATGGAAAAATCTATTGCAAAAAGCCAAAATTATTTTTTTTTGTAAATTTTGCGATGAATGTTTTTCGTTGCAAATTTCTATCGCAAATTGAAATTTCTTTTAGTAGTGTGAGTTGGCTATGGCATTCTATGTGAATATCAAGATATTTATCAAAATCACGATCAAATTAAAAAACATTAGAACTTAATTCAGACTGTAAAGTTACCCATCTATCTACTATGGGACAATTTTCTTCATTATCAAACTGATCTAAATCTAAATCATCCTAGATGGTGGTCATCACCCTTTGTTTGGAATTTCTTTAGGCTTTTGGACTCATCTTTAATTTTGGATAGTGGGATCTCTCATGTCCGACTTCATGTCACCCATGGCATATAATCTGGTCAATTCTTTTAAATTCTCCATTGTTTCTTCTGGAATTTAGTTTGGAGTCTTTTCTGAAACAATATTTGGCTTAGGTAAGTTATCGCAATTACTTGGTGATCGTGGCTATTTCTTCATTGATCATTTTTTTCATCTAATCACTAGGATCTTCGTTCCAGTTTCCTTATTCTACATTAAAAGCAATATTTTTCTTATTTTTGCTGTCGAAGCTTTCTTCTTTGCTGAGGAGAGTTATCTCATAAGATGTGAGTAAGCAGATCAATTCTCCCATGGTTATCTTTTTGAGGTTTTTGGCCTCATGAATTATAGTGACCTTAGAGATCCATTCCTTAGTGATGCTGCTGAAAGCTGCGTATAGAAAAAAAGGGGGGGTTGCGCTACGGGTAAATTGACTAGGGAGGTCGAGTACTCAGGGTTGTGTATATTTTGGGGTTTGAGATCTACAATCACAACACACGTTAACTAGTCGAGGTGTCTCCGGTTAAGATACTCCGACGCTCAAGTTAATTCTAATCAAGATGTGAAGATTGAACAGAATATAGAGAACGTAAAGCTTATAGTGTATTGGGCATTATCTTGAGCGTAGTTGAGTTTGAAGTATTTATAGCCTTTCCCAAGCATGATTTAACCCTGGTACCTTTATCAAGTGTACTGGCTTTTTGTCTTTACTAGGGAGTTGGTGGTCATTCCATGTCTAGATCTGGATACTATTCTAGGTGGCTAAATCTCCTATTTTCCCAAATGAACAGTACTAGTATAGCCGCTGCTACTAACTCTGCCAACCACACCACCAACTTTGGCAGAGGCACGTTAACACTGGTATTGTTCATCCAGAAAAATAGGAGATTTAGCCACTTGGAATAGTACTAGAATGTGGACATGGAATGACCACTAATTCCCTGGTAAAGATAAAAAGCCAGTACACCTGATAAGGGTACCAGGGTCAAATCATGCACGGGAAAGGCTATAAATACTTCAAACTTAACTACACTCAAGGTAATGCTCAATACACTATAAGCCTTATATTCTTTATACTCTGTTTGATCTTCACATCTTGATCAGAACTAACTTGAGCATCAGAGTACCTTAGCTGGGGGCATCTTGGCTAGTTTAACGTGTGATGTGGTTGCAGATCTCAAGCCCTAAGATATATACAACCCTGAGTATGCGACCTCACTGGTCGATTTACCTATAGCACAACCCCCTTTTTCTCTATACGCAGCTTTCAGCAGCATCATTTGACACCGTCTGTGGGAACCATTGAGATTGCAACAAGAAAAATAGTAAACACACGTAGATTAATATCTGTAAGGGAGGAGAACCGAAGGTCTACTTTTCCACCTCTCCCTAACCCCCAGTAAGGTACAAGTGCTTCGGGCACCAGTGCCCCTCAGGAGCAGATAGTGACGCTTACCATACCCTAGTTGATGCAGCTGATAAGTGAGCAAATTTCCTCTCAAATATCAGCCTAGTTATCTGCCGCTCTAAACAAGCACACTACAGTGCTCGCTCCCGCCGCCAGTGCAACCTCGCAGCTACCCCTGTCGGAAAATAGGTCCCCTGAGAACAGTCACTCCCATTGAGAAGCAAGATAGCTACCCACTAGGGGTGAAGTCAGTCCTAGATGCCTGTAGGAAGAGAAGAGACGTCCAAAAGTGCGAGAGAAGGTGGCGAACTAGGTAGATCACACCTGACCTAATCAAGCTATGTAGCACGATAAGGTCGAATGCTCTAAGCGTGACTACCGTGAAGAGATAGGAGAGTCTGTAGACTTTGTGCATCGGCCTATTTGAGCCCCGTAATGCAATAGGGTCGAGCATCTTAGATCGAGTTTTGATCAGAATACCATCCAGACGGATTGAGATGAATGGGAAGAAGTATCCCATCAAGTCCAACAGCTGAACAAACATCTTGACAAGATTTTGAGGAGAAATACCGACAAAGCACCAAACTTGGAGGCTTCTCAAAGGTCTCGTCAGGAGAGAGGGTCCCCATTTATTTAGGAAATTATTGATGAACACATTACCGTGGACGCTAGAGTCCCTATCGATTTGCCGAGGTACGATGGTCTTATTGACCCCAATGAGCATCTTATACAGTTTGAGCACATGATACAGCTGCATGGAGACAATGAATACATTCATGCCAAAATATTGGTGACCACCTTCCAAGGCATCGAATTAGACTGGTTCGTGAAGCTTGAACTATCATTGATTTATTCTTATGACCAGCTGTGATAAATTCTTGTACCAATTTGCCTGCAGAAGGAAGGCTAAGGTCCCCCATACCCACCTCCATACCATCAAGCAAGGCAAGGGGGAGTCCTTATGAGATTTTTTTACCAAATTTAACATGGAGGTCCTAAAAATAGATAACCCCAGGATTGAGTTTTTGATCAATGTGTTGTTCCTGGGGCTCAGGCATAAAGAATGCGCCAATGCTTTGGTGTGAGAATGGCCAGGGTTGATGGAGGAACTGCTTGACCTGGCAGAAAGATATATGACCCAGAAGGAAATAAATAAGTTCAAGTTTGGATCCTCTGAAGTCGAGAAGAAAAAAAAGGAGAGAGACAACTAGAAACAAAAAGAGCGAGGTCGATCTCCGATCAAATGCTTCCATGACTATACGCCATTGAACATCCTGAGGAAGGAGGTCCTGTACACCATCTAGCATGATAACCTCCTCAAAAAGTCCAGAAAGTTGATGGAGACTGAAGCCATGA
>JACGDI010005328.1:7952-22354 GCA_014898725.1 Jacaranda copaia | reverse complement strand
AGGAGAACATTAATGCTAAATTACCTTGTGGTCGATGCCCCATTCACCTATAATATCAACATTGGTTGACTTGCCCTCAATGACCTTCGTGCTATTGTGTCCACTTATCATTTGAAAGTTAAGTTTCTAACTCTAGCTGGCACGGGTGAGCTTTGTGCAACCTAAAGGAGGCATGGAGATATTACAACATCTAAATTGAGCTAACTGAGTAGAAAACTCGACCACAGCTGAAGACTTTGGGGGATGCCTCTATAGCAGAACCCGAAGAGACCCAAGTCGGCAAGAAGTGAAAGCTGGAGGACACTAGAGTGGAGCCTGTCGGAGAATTTAAGACTATTGAGCTCAAAGAGGGTAATCCCAAAAAGACAACCTATATTGGAACAAACTTAAGCTCCTACTTGGAATGTCTCATGGTTAATTCCTTGAGGAGAAATGTTGATGTCTTTACGTGGAAGGCATCCGACTTGCAAGGGATCGACCTCAATATCATTGTGTATCACCTCAATACTGACCCCTTATACAAGCCGATCAGACAAAAGACAAGGACGTTCAATGCCAAGAGGACACAAATCATCAAAGATGAGGTTAGAAAACTCTTAGATGTAGGGTATATTATAGAAATTCAGTATCCCTATTGGCTTTGTAATTTTGTTTTAGTCCCAAAAACTAAGGGATAGTGGCGAGTGTGCAATGATTTTACCAATTTGAATAAAACATGCCCCAAGGATCCTTACATCCTACCTCAGATAGATTTACTAGTCGATTCAACTGTTGGGTATGAATTGTTGAGTATGATGGATGCATTTCAAGGCTATCATTAGATATTCATGGCATTCGAGGATAGGGATAAAATATTTTTTGTTGTTCCTAATGGGTTATATTGCTTTCTTGTCATGCTGTTCGATTTTAATTATATCGGGGTAACTTATCAGCAGTTAGTCAACTTTATGTTCAAAGATGAGATCAAAAAATTAATGAAAGTCTACGTCAATGACATAGTAATCAAGACAGAAAAAGCCTAAAACTACTTGCTCGACCTTAGTGATACCTTTGGGATATTGAGGGTGTTTGGATTGAAGTTGAACCCAAATAAATACACATTTGGGGTCCAAGGAAGAAAATTTTTGGTATGATCAGCCAAAGAGGCATTGAGGCCAATCTACAGAAAATTCAGGCAGTCTTAGATGTCACCCCTCCGAGAACGGTTCAGGAAGTTTAGAGATTGATTGGGAGAATTTTAGCTTTAGAAAGGTTCATTGCGCGATTGGCTGACAAAAGCCTTTCTTTTTTTAAAATTCTCAAAAATGCCAGAAGGATGAGTTTTTGATGGACGAAATAGTGTGAACAGGCGCTGATCGAGTTGAAGTAATATTTGGCCTCGCCCCCAATGTTGGCAAAACTTGAGCTAAGAGAAGTACTTTAGATATACTTAGTAGTCTCAAAAGTGTCAATTAGTTCAGTACTGGTATCAACCTGGGATGGCAATCATCAACCAGTCTATTATTGCAGTAAGTCACTCTAAGGGCCAGAACATAATTATTTGGAGATTAAAAAATTTGCATTAGCCTTAGTGACTGTTGCTTGAAAGCTGAGTTCGTATTTCCAATCTCACTCTATCATAGTGTCAAAAAACCAGCCATTGAAGCAAATATTGGCGAAACCCGATACATCAGGTAGATTGACCAAGTGGGCAATCGAGCTTAGGGAGTTTGACATCAGCTTGCAACCTCGAATGACCATCAAAGCTCAGATACTCGCTGACTTCATTACAGAGTGAGTTGACTTACCCAATAAGAGTATTGCTGCTTTTCTTGTTTGGACTTTGCATGTTGATAGGTCATCGAACACATCTGAAGAAGAAATTAGGGTTGCTCTTTGCTCCCTAGATGTTGAGGAGTACGATTTTGCAATCAAACTGAATTATATAGTCACAAACAATGAGGCCGAGTATGAGGCCCTGCTGGTAGGAATGAGAATAGTGCTTGAGCGTGGGGTCAAGCACTTGGTTGCAATTACAGACTCTTAGTTAGTGGCAGAGCAAGTTGGAGGAAATTTTGAAGCCAAAGAATAGTCAATGGCTCGGTACCTGGCCGAGGTAAAGAGGTTGCAGCAATTGTTCAAAAAATTTACTCTCAACTAGGTCCCTCAATCTAAGAATGAACGGGCAGATGCCATTTTCAAGTTTGCTAGCTTAATCAGAGGAACAAGAGATAAGAAAATCACATTTTTGATCTCGGATAGGCCATCAATTGTACTCTTTGATGAAAATCTTATAACATCCATTGACAAGACGACTGTTTCTTGACAGACCCCAATAAAATTATATCTCAGTCAAAGCATTATCCCTGATAACAAGAATGAGGCTCGGCGCTTTTGAGGTCAAGCCTCCAAATTCACCATCGACAAGCATGGTACAAGAGATCCTTTGCTGGACCCCCCTTGAGATGCTTGGATCAGGAGAAGGCGTTGGAAGTGTTGTAAAATGTTCATGCAGGCATGTGTGGCAACCATTTTGGAGGGGGTTCCTTGCCCATAAAATAATTAGGTATGGCTACTTTTGGCCAATATTATTGAAAGATTTGATGGATTTCACGAGCAAGTGTGCATCATGCCAAGTCCATTCAACCTGTTGTACCAGCTAGCCATGTTGATGGTTAATGTTCAAATTTTCTGGCCATTTGATTAGTGGGGAATTGATATAGTGGGCTTTTTACCGATAAACAGGGCAACGAAAGTTTATAATCTTTACAGTTGAATATTTCACCAAGTGGGTTGAAGCTGAGGCTGTCTCTAAGATAACGAGCGCGGCTATAAAAAGTTTTATATAAAAGAATATCATTTGCCATTTTGGCCTGCCCAAGGTACTTATTTCAGATAATGGCACTCAATTTTAAAGTAAGAGCACAAGAGGTTGGTGCGAGGCCCTGGGGATCGCACAATATTTCACGTCGGTGGGTAATCCTCAGTCGAACGGTCAGACCGAGGTGATCAATCGGACTATCCTCGACCAATTGAAGGCTAGAATTCAGGATACTAGGGCAAACTGGGCAAATGACTTGCCCAGCGTGCTAGGAGCTTATAGGACAACTCCCTGAATAGCCACCAGCCATACCCCTTACAGCCTAGTGTATGGGTCAGAAGTAGTCATACGTTCAGAATTGATCCAACATACTACTCGTGACATCCACTTCTACCCACTAAGAAACATGTCGAAGAGAAAGCTGAATCTCAAAACTATAAACGAGCATTGATAGGAGGCTTATAATACTATACGGTGCTACAGAGTGAAGATGACCTAGAACTATAATAAAAGGATCAAAGAGCGTCGTTTCAACATTGGGGATCTTGTCCTTAAGAACGTGGTGGTCTCCAAGAACGTGGGCAAGCTTGAACCAAAGTGGGAAGGGTTGTACTCCATTATCAAAGTAGCAAAGCATAATGTCTATAGGCTGGCCAACATGCAAGGAGAGGAACTCCCCCGTCTGTGGAACGCCATCAATCTTAGGAAGTTTTTTATTTAAAAATGTATGGCATTTATCCTTGCGACCTTTTGGGCTTAAATAAAATTGAAATTTTATTAGTTTAATTATTATCTTTAATAATTCTAGTCGACCCCAAAATCGACGACTAAGTAGCCTCTTGTTGCCACCTAAATGACTCCTAATCATCCAAGATTCTAGTCAATCCCGTAGTCGATGACTAAGCAGTCCCTTATTGCCACCTAAACGGCTCCTAGCCGTCTAAGATTTTAGTCGACTCTATAGTCGATGACTAAGCAGCCCCTTACTATCACCTAAATGGCTCTTAACCATTCAAGTTTCTAGTCGACAAGTAACCAGCCCTTTGCTGTCACTCAAACTTCTTGTCGACCTCTATGTTGATGAATGAGTTATTCTAGTCAACCACCTAATTTTTGTCAAACAAAAATTATCGACTGAGAACATGAAATAATCAATAACACAGTCGTGCAACATAATTACTATACAATAGGTAACCAAATATTTTCCACATTATCACAACAAAAGTCATAGGCTATGTATGCCATAACAGGAGGAAAATGAAAGAAAAGATATGTTTTTATTGATAATACTCTGGCAGGGTACAATTTAAAAAAAAAAGAGGCTAGTTTAACTGTACTTCAGTGTTGGCCTAGCTCTTTTTGCCCACCTTTAGCCCAATCTGAGTCTGGCTCGGGCACTGCACTGACGAGCGAAAAAACTACCTAAGGAGGTTTAGAAGGCCCCGGGAGGTCACCTATAAAGTTAGTCGACCACAGCACATACTGCACTAGGTCGATCTCTTCATCCTTTAATTGGGCTATGAGGTCCTCCATGAATGCAAACTCAGTACATATCTGCTCTAGTCGGGCATCAATCTTGGCCTTTTTCTTTTATGCTTCAGACATCAGCGGGTCAGGTGCAACAGTAGTAGGTCCGCTCTTCGAAGTCTGCTTAGCACCGCCTTCTTCTAGCTTGGGGAAAGGCTTTAGCCTCTCATTGAGCATAAGGCTCATCCGGCTTCTATCCTCTGCACAGAAGCAATAACCCATGTGTTCCAGCTGTTTGATGGCCCGATGATATGCTTTGCCGGCATTGTCTAGGGTTGCAACCGCATTGGCATCTTGAAAGGCAGTGCTTACCATGAACTACTCAATAGCCTTGTGCCGCACCTATGGCAAATATCGGAGGAAGGCCTCTTTGGCTTGATTAGTCACCTCCGCATGACCTTTGGCCTGACCAGAATTGAAACTCACTTGAAGGTTGAGATGGACTTTTTTGATAATGTTATCCATACAGCTTCGGTCTTTGATGACCCGGACCAACTACTGATCCTTGGAGTCGTGCTGCTGTTGGAGGTTGACTACCCTTTTGTTCAACTGCTCAACCTAGAGCTGGAAAGATTTAAGCTGCACCTTGAGCGTTTCCATCTCTCCTCCTGCCTTCAACTCCTTCTTAGCAGCCAGTGCTATCTTAGACCGCCAAAACATGTTGTAGCCTAGCTGTCTTACTTGAAACACAGCAGTGTCATTCTCAAACCAATATGAGCATAACAAAAAAGATGTGGTTAAGCTTATCGATCTCATATTTACCACGTCACAATAATAGAACATTGCCTTCATCGTCTCGAGCTGACTTAGGTTTATCAGCTTTTGCTGGTCGTTTACAAAAAGCCCTGAGGTCATCCACTTCAAAGCTTCAGCACCTGTCGGCCCTCCCTTACTAATTGAGGTCAAGTTACTTACCTCCTGATCTCAGTCGGTAGCGAATCATGGAGGAGACAGCCGAGGAAGCCGGAACAGCGGGCTGTCACTAGGCTTGCCAAATAAGTTCCAATCTGTCACAACCTTTTATTTTCCTTTACCCCCAGTAGCCTTCTTAGGAGCCGACCCTCCCTATTTGACTAGTTATCTCTTGCCCTAACCCACAGGGCTGCTGTGCTCGAGCTACTCCCGCCGAGCAGATTGGGTTTCAGCAGCTAGCTCGATTTGTGGTGGAGGCAATGCAGATGTTGACCTCACTAAGCCTATCTCTTCAGTAGCACCTCCTCATCGAGTAGCAGCAATAGCTTATCGACATGCCTCGGTCCTTAGTGCCCGGACCTGGGATTCATTGCGACTGCGAACCATTATTTCATTGCAATCTGCATGGGCAAACAATTTAAATAAATATCAGATTCGAGCAGAAAGATAGCGTGCAATAGAAACAGTTGATGGAAAATTTCTACCTAGTCGATTGCCCGTAGACAGGTCGAGCTGGGCAGGTGATAGGCTAGCCAGAACTAAACACCTCTCTTCGATCAGAACTGAGGCCTCTATTTGCCCAAATTTGACCAGATCCTAGGTGAAGGTGTTGGGCCAACTAGGTGTTTAGTTCTCGAGCATCTCCATAGGTCCCCTCCATCAACCCCTCATAATAGCAAGAACCCCCAGCCCCCGAATATAAAAATAGTATTTTTTCCATTCTTACCTATAAGAAGAGGTGGGGGATATCAAAAATGTTTGCCAAGGTTGAGTAGTTAGGTAATAGAAACCAGACTCTTCGCCACTACTCAATTTCTGGGACATGGGAAGATGGATTAGATTTGAAAAATTTGCAAAGGTGGTGGACTAGTCATATAAGTGCATAGCACAACAAAACGGTATAGTATAGCAAAATAATTTGGGAGTAATTGGGTGATGCAGACCTCTAGTCCTAAGAGGAGATCAACTATAGGCTGGGCAAGCAGAAACCTGAGGCTACACTTTAACCCCTCCTCAAATACAGTTATAAACCCCCTGAAAGGTCGATGCATTCTACCCCGGGTCCCTGGCACTACCAATTCATACTCATCAGGGATATGATATACTGCTCTAATAGGACTAAATCTGTAGCGGTTATTTTGGAGGCTATTTCGGTGTAATAGCCAAGGGTAAATAATCGACCCCAACTTGCAGGCATATCAGTAGGGCCAGCTTCCCCCTCTGATACTACCCTAACATTGCTTGAGCTACTGGTACTGCTCGAGCTAGAGCTTTCGCTCGTGGATAAACTTGACTCCCCCCATAGGCCATACTGTCTAACCTAGTGCTATTAGAATATAAGCTAGCAGACATGCTTCTACAAAGGAAAGGTAGAAAAGAACAAGAATAGCAAATGCACTTACAGTGGAAATCTCAAAAAGGCAAAGCGCAGAACTTGAAGGGTTTCAAAAATAGCGATTCAACCGAAAGTTTAGACAATAAAAGTGTGAATGGAGTTAGTTATCCCCCTATTTATAGGCATTTGTGCACAGGAATTTGTGTAACTGCTATGATAATAGCCTACCCCAGTACGCTTCATATTCTGCACACTAATAATCGCATTAAATGTCGAGAAACCATCTCAAACCCTGGTCGGTAGTTTAAAAACCCGGGTCGAGGATTCAAAAATCCTAGTCAAGCATGGTAACCGCCATAATTAAATATAAACTCTCTGTTTCTTCTCATCAACAATCTCGATCAGGACCGTGAGTTGGGGGGACTCATGATATGAGATAACCCAATAGACCCAATATCAAATAAGATAGCCTAGGAGGCCTAACAATAAGTCTATTTGATTGCTCGGTATCGACCTCACTTGGTAGGGTCCGGGTCGACCCGCATCGACCTCAGGACCACTCCAAAAGTTTGAATATTCAAGTTTGATCGACATGTATCGACCTCCAGACCCACTCTAGTATTGACTCGAATCTCTGCCATATTTATTAGTCTGACAGGCTACATGCCTCTATATTAATGACGCATGACAGCTGGTACAGCTGCTGCCACCAACTATGCCAGCCCTACCACCAACTTTGGCAGAGGCACGTCTTCGTTGGTACTATTCATCCACAAAAACATGAGATTTAACCACTTGGAATAGTATTGGGATTTGGACATAGAATGACCACCAACTCCTTGGCAAAGAAAAAAAGCCAGTACACCTGATAAGGATACTAGGGTCAAATCACACCTGGGAAAAACTATAAATACTTTAGACTCAACTACGCTCAAGGTAATGCCTAATACACTATAAGCCTTACATTCTTTGTATTCTGTTCGATCTTCACACCTCGACTAGAACTAACTTGAGCGTTGGAGTACCTTAGCTGAGGGCACCTCGGCTAGTTTAACGTGTGTTGTGGTTGCAAATCTCAAGCCTCAAGATATATACAATCTTAAGCACTCGACCTCGCTGGTTGATTTACCTATAGCACAACCCCCTTTTTCTTTATACGCAGCTTTCAGTAGCATTACTTAGGTAAAGATAGTAGGATTGATCTTTCGCAATTGTTCACTTTCAGACATTAGTTTTCCCTAATGTAAACATGGGATTCACTATTTTCATGAAGCAATCGTGCATTTGGCTAATAGTTTCACATGTTTTCATAGAGAACATTTCATATTGGTGAGTAAGCAAAGCAATTGCCTCTAATTTTACTAAGGAGGTTCTATCATAGGTGACTTGGAACATGTCCCACATATCTTTTCCAGAAGTATATGTGCTTACTTGATTTTATTCCTTTTTGACTAATGCACATGAAAGGATATTTTTTGCTTTTGCATTCATTGAGAGCATTTTCTTATTTTCAATGGTAAATTCCAATCTGCCTATTGGACACATGCCTTTGTTAGTTTGAATAAGAGGTCCATCAATGACGATACCCCATAGATTGTAATCCAAGGCTATGAAAAACTCCTCAATCTTGTTATTCTACATTGAATAATTGGTCTCATCAAATAGAGGAGGACAAGTATGAGATTGACCTTCTACATACACATCAAAGCTAAAAGAAGCTATTAGAATCTTTTAACTTAAGTTTATACATATAAGCCATTGGCTCTGGAACTAATTGAAAGACTATAGAATTCCAAAAGGGAAGATGACTAAAAGGAATCTAATAACTTATAGCAAGATATTTTAGGAAAATAATGAGCTGAAACTTCCAACAATAATTGAAGTTCCAATAACAATTGAAATGGAAAATAATATAGTAAATGAGACAGAGGACTTATATTGGTTCAACAAACCTATTCCACTACCTAAGCGACAAGATTTAGGATATTAACATGCACTTTACACAAAGAAAGGATTAGTACAAAATTACAATAGTCAAGATTGATCCCTCAACACCTTGCTAGCAACCATACCCATCTTGTTTATTAGTCAATAACAATAATTTGAGGAGAGACTAATCTTGAGAGAATAGAAATTTTTTGTAAAGCTTATTGAGCAAAGATACTTGCCATCTTTCAATGCAACAAGTTTTGTTTTAACGACAATACAGGTTGTGAATTCTTTCCAAATGAAATTTGCTTGATTTAATGCTGGAATTTTGCTATAGGCAATCAACTTTCCTTGTTGCTTCCCAATAGTATCTTTCCTTAAATAAAATTTGCATAATCAAGGTAAGCTCTAGACCAACTTAACTGCTAGTTTTGATATAAATCAAGCAATTATATTAGCATATTTAATAAAATAATTTATGCAAAATAGGCATTAATCAAAATCAATCAACAAAGAGATTCTAACAAAAGCAATGATTGTATGTGGTTTAATATATTGTAGGTGGAAAGAGATAGTAATAAAGAAAATAGAGAGAAAAGATATATATGAGAGTGACTAAAGGTATATAATTTATTGAAAAAATATATTTTAAGTTAAAAATGAGTTGAAATTTTAATGAAAATTGAGATAAATTATCAATAATTTATTTTGAAAAAGTGAATGGGGGGAAATGATTTTAAAAACATATCCAAGCAGGGCCTTAGTTCCACTGTGCACAGATGAAATTATGGTAGTTGACTTTTGGGCTTTCCAGCTAGATACATCATTATTATTATCAGTCAAGAATCACAAGCATAATTATGGCACAAGGTACACCAAATCAAGCAGTTTTTTCCAAGTCCACTTTATGGTCAATTAAATTATGAAATTACTTTTGTCAATCAAAGTGATATTTTTCCAGGCCACTTTATGTGTTGGGTGTAAATATATGAAATGAGAGAGAATTGATAGATAGAAGGATAAAAATTATGTAATGATGCAATATTACACTATTTTTCCAAAGCTCATGCAATACAACTTTGGAATTAATTTTGGCTACAAAATATTTTTCACTCTTTTTCTTACATCTATCTCTCTCTCACAAACTCTATCATATGCTAATTTTTTTTTGCTATCATTATAAGTACATATATATATATATATATATCATGCATGAACACTAATATATATATATATAAAAGCATACACTAATGGTGGCACAGCATGGTAGGTTAGCTAGTGAAGCTTTTAGCAAAATTTATTTCTCAAGTAAGCATGCAACTATGTGGCAATTCTGATGCCACTAATTTCATCCAAAGCAAAATTGGCAAAGCTATCCACCAACTGCCATTGACCATCTTGAAGCTTCATTTTCCTTTTTATTTTTTTAATTATAAATTATTTTTAACACCCCCTCTTAATTTGTAATTTGAACTTCTTTCCAAAGCTTCTCAAATTTTTTTGCACTAATTGCTTTCGTGAATCTATTTGCCAACTGCTCATTTATATTGATGAACTCCAACTAAATCTCTTGATCATTGACGAGATTTCTAATAAAATGATTATGAAGTTCAACGTGCTTCAACCTTGCATGAAAAATTAGATTTTTGTCATCATGATAATTAACATATTATCGTAGAAAATTATTGTGGGAGTGTCTTGCTTTTGTTGAACATCTTCCAAAATTCTTCTAAACCAAATATCTTCACAAGTGGCATCAGTGACGACAATGTATTCCATTTCTACTGATGAGAGTGATATTGTTTTCTGCTTCTTAAATGCCTAAGAAATTATTTTGATGCCGAAGCAAAATACATATCTAGATGTCCTTTTGTGGTTATCAAGTGAACCTACCTAATCACTATCAGTGAATCCAACGAGCTTATTTTCTTTTTCTTTGACATACTTGATGATGGATTTTTTGGTACCCTACAAGTATCAAAGTATTCTTTTAGCTGCTACATAATATAACTTGCTTGGAACATGCATAAAACTTGATATTAAGCTGATTATATGAACAATATCAAGCCTTGTATTTGTCAGATATATCAAGGAGCCAACTAAATTTCTATATGTTGTTGCATCAACTTTGGTTGCTCTATTATTCAATTATAGTTTTTCATTGATTGGAAGTGTAGTTGAGATTGCCTTGCAATTGCTTATCTGAAATTTCTTTGATAGTTTTTCAAGATATTTTTCTGGGGAAATAAATATTTCTCTCTTTGATTGACGAACTTGAATCCCAAAAAAATATTTCATGAGATCTAAATCAGTTATGTTATACTCCTTCGTCATGGCTTTCTTAAATTCTTGTACCATGTTTGGATTTGTTCCTATATAAATCAAATCATCTACGTAGAGATAGATGATAAGAAAGTCTTGTGTACCTTATTTCTTCACTTATAATGATGGCTCACTTAGGCTTCTTTGAAATCTGCTCATCTGAAAATAATTGTCAATCTTGTTATTCCAGCTCTTAGTGCTTGTTTCTATCCATATAATGCTTTCTTGCATTGGTAGGCTTTGTATTCTATGCCTTCAACAATATAGCCTTCTAGTTGCTCAACATAAACTTCTTCTTCTAAATCTCCATTGAGGAATGCTGATTTAACATCCAATTGATAAACTAGTAACTTAAGTTGTGCTGCTAGAGCTAGAAAAATATATATTGTCTCCATTCGAGCAATTGGTGTAAAAATTTCATTGAAATCAACTCCAGGTTGTTGAGAATATCCTTTTGCAACTAAGTATGCTTTATGCTTGTGAATTAAGCCATCTTCCTTGTATTTTGTCTTGTACCCATTTTACTCCAATCACACTTTTTTCTTTGGGAAGATCTATAAACTCCCATGTCTTGTTTTTCTCGATGCTTGCAATTTCTTGGTCCATGGCAGTCCACCAAACTTCTTCTTTAGTAGCTTCATTATACGTATGTGGTTCACATGTAAAATCTGCTACATTGTCATAGGCTTCTTACTTTTCTAATTAGGCTTTCAGATTCTGGATATAATCCATCAGATGATTCTAATAAGCTAGGGCTTGGACTGGAGCTTAAATCGGTGCTTCCACTTGTGCTTAGCTAGTCATCTTATTTTGAAGTAGCAACTGGGCTAGACAAATAAATGATTTTTGTTTTCATCTTTTCATTTTCTTCCCAATTCCATGCTTACTTTTCATAAAAAATAACATCTCGAGAGATAATCAGTTTGTTTGTCCTTAGATCTAATAATCAATATCCCTTGGATTCATCATTGTAATCGATAAAGATAAGTTTTTCTCCTTTATCGTCAAATTTTTCTTTTGCTGAGAAAGAATGTGCAAATAAGTAATGCATCCAAAGACTTTGAGATGATTTATTTGTGGCTTTTTTCAATGCCATTCTTCTTATGGAGTCTTGTTTGGAACCACTTTAGTTGGTGATCAGTTTAGAATATAAACTGTTGTAGTAACTACTTCTCCCTATTAACTTTTTAGAAGTCCTTTACCTGACATCATGCTTTGTGCCATTTCAACAATTGTACGGTTCTTTTGCTCAACAACTCCATTTTGTTGAGAATTGTATCAAATTGTTAATTGTTGGTGGATTCCTTTCTATTTTTAGTAATTTAAGAAGTTTTTTCTATTAAATTCACCTCATCGATTAGTTATGAGAGTCTTTATTTTTCTGCCGCTTTGATTCTCCACATGTGCTTTGAATTACAGGAATTAAGAAATGCATCTAACTTCTACTTTAGAATATACACCCACATTATCCTGGTCTAGTTATCAACAAATAGAATAAAGTACATGTTATTGTTTAGAGATCGAGTCTATGATGGTCCACATTTATTAGCATGTACTAACTCAAGAGGAGCTTTAGCTCTATATGATATCTTTGGAAATAGTAGACGATACATTTTGCCAAAGATACATCCTTCACATGTCTTGTCTCGATCTAGAATATTTGGAAGGCCAAGGACAATATTTTTCTTTTTCAATAGATTCAAGCCTTTATAGCTCAAATGCCCATACCTTAGATGCCAAAGATTGTAATCTTCATTTGTTGAGTTCTAAAACACCACCTTCTCATTCAATGGTAGACGAAAAACTTTATTGGAGCTTATCTTAATTTTAGCCATCATCGGATTCTTTTGCTTGTCAATAATGACACATTGGTCATTATTGAACTCCAATGTGTAATTTTTCTCCAACAACTGACCAACACTCAACAAATTTTGTTCTAAATTGGGAACATAAAAGACATCCTTGATGATATTAACTTTTCCTTGTTTCTTTCTGACCTCAATTTTTTCTTTCCCAATAATTTTGCAAATTTTTATGTCTCTCAATTTCACTATTGATGAATATGACTCATTGAGCTTCCTTGAAGTTGGCTTTATTTGATTCTCCATCATCTTTATACCAACATCTCTTTGGGAATGATTTGTATTTTTGTATTTCTTGCATTTATAGTAGCAGTGTTTGGTGTCATGCCCACTTTTCTATAGATTTGATAATAAAAATATGAATTTTGACTAGAATTTCTTTAATTAAAATTAGTTCTTCTTCCTCGTCCTTGGTCTTTGAGGTTTTGATATTTGCCATGACTTCTTCTTATTGAACTTTTTGGCATAACTTCATTTTTCTTTTCTTCTTGGTCATTTTTTCTGATTTCTCTACTTCAAAATATTGGCTTTCACTTAAAAGGCTTGTTTCAAGCTTTGGCTTGAAAATATGCTCATCCTCTTTTCATGGGCTTCTAGTGATCCCATGAGTTCATCCAAAGATAATTTTAACAAAATCTTTGGATTCTTAACTTGCAGCAACTATATGCTTGGACCTTACTGGTAAACTTCGTGGCACTTTTTCTATCATCTTTCAATCTTCAATAGTATCACTATATCCTCTGATTTGATTGACTATGGTAGAAACTCTAGAAAAGAATTCTTGCACATTTTTTACTTCTTTCATGCCTAGGTTATCAAAATCCCGACATAAATTTTGCAACTTAATGGAGATAACCTTTTTATATCCTCCAAATTGATTTTTTAAAATTTTCCATGCATCTTTTGGTGTTTTTACACCCATAATACGGAAGGATATATCAACTTACCCTTGGTGCATAAAGAACAAGGCTCTTGCATCTTTGGTTTTGTTCTCCTTATGCATTTTCTCTTTGCTGTTGTTTATGTTGCTTCTACCTCTGGTGTATATGTTTCATAACCCTCTTCAACGATATCCCAAAGTTCATGGGACACAAACAACGTCCTCATTAGAACACTCCATAACTTATAACCTTGACCTACGAAGATTGGAACACCTTGTTGGGAATATGTGAATGCAAGCTCATTGCTGCTGCTTGAAGCTATTTTTATGAGTAAGAGAGATTATGAGGCCAAGGGTGGCTCTAATAACACAAACTTGTTGGGTGTAAATATATGATTTGAGAAAGAATTAATAAATAAGAGGATAAAAATTATGTAATGATGCAATATTACAATATTTTTTTAAAAGTTCATGCAGTACAACTTTAAAATTAATTTTGGCTACAAAATATTATTCACTCTTTTTCTTACATCTATCTCTCCCTCACAAATTCTTTCGTGTGCTAACTTTTTTTTTGCTATCATTATAAGTACGTAAATATATCTCATGCATGAACACTATAATAATATATATAAGCATACACTAATGCTGGCTAACCATGGTAGGTAGGCTAGTGTAGCTTCTAGCTAAATTTATTTCTCAAGTAACCATGCAACTATGTGGCAATTCACTAATTTCATTCAAAGCAAAATTGGCAAAGCTAACCACCAACCGCCGTTGACCATCTTGAATCCTAATTTTCCTTTTTATTTTCTGTTCTTTTTTTTTTTTTTT
>JACGDI010005327.1:699655-720351 GCA_014898725.1 Jacaranda copaia | reverse complement strand
AGGTGGTATAAAGACACATTTTTGTCTAGAGTTTTAGAACTCCCAGAGTCTAATCGCTCTCACTGGAAGTCAAAATTTATAGATGGTCTTCTTTCCCTGTTTGCTGAAAGAGTAAGAAAAACTCTTAGGCAAAATAATACTAATATTGATTATGATAAATTTACCTATGGTAAATTAATAGGAACCTGTATCCAGGAAGGTTTAAACTTATGTAATGAAATTAAGTTAAACCAACAAATTAAACGTAATAATATTACGGAAAGAAAACAATAGGTCAATTTTGTGGCCAATTTGGTATGGAAATTCCCAAACCTGTTAATAACAAAACAAAGATAAAAAAGATAATTTTTATAAAAAGAATAAGTATAGAAAACGTTCTCATAAGAAGGTTAAAGAAAAGGAGAAAGATAATAGAAAAAATAATTAAAAAATTTATAAAAAGTTTAAAAAATATGGTGCCTGTTATAAGTGTGGCAAAGTAGGACATTACGCTGATAAGTGTAAAATGAGATCTAAAATCAATAATTTAGATATTGATAATAATATTAAAGAAGTTTTGTTTAAATTAATGCTTAATTCTGATAGTGAAGATACTGAGTCTTCTTATTCTTCAAATGAAGAATCTTTAAATGAATGTTTTAATAGTTCTAGTGATGAATGTGAACCTTGTCAGAATGGTGAGTCTTGTACTAATACGGATAAGACTAGTGATAATTCTGAAGGTGAGGAATTATATAAACTAAGATCACAATTTAGTGAACTAAATGTTATTAATAATGACAGTACTTTAGAATTTTTAAAATTAATAAAAGATCCAATTTTAAGATCTAAAATTATAGACCAAATTGAAAATACTCCTTCAACTTCTAGGAATGAGGAGTTTGTGCCTAATAATAATGAACCTTATTCTATGTCTGAGGTTTATAAAATGTTAGAACATAGGAATAGGAATAACAATCCCTCTTCTGTTAATGATTTAAAACATAAAATTAATAATTTAAAAACTGAAATAATAGAAATAAAAAGAAACAATGTATTTCTTGAAGATAGACTTAGAAAATTTGAAATAGCTCAAGGAAAGCAGGTAATACCTAGGATAGAAAATATCTTTGATAGTTTCCCTGGATTTGATAATATCCAGTCTGATAATTTAAAATCACACATGGATTTTAATTTAAAAAATAGAAATTAAATTATTATTTTATTGAATAATTGTTATGTTCTAATTGGATGTCTTTGTAATATATTTATATTCTTAGCATGTGCCTAATGTGATGCATCGAAACAAAAAATTTTAAATATAATTTATTTTGTTTCATGTGATTAAAAATGAATTATAATTTTTTTAACATTTAAAGCAAAAGTTTATTATTAATTAAATAAAATAATGTAAATATATCAATCGAAAATATTATGTTCGAAGATAATATATATCAAAATAAGCCTTATAATTTGCAGAGTTACTTAATCTAAATCCAAAATTGTACATAAATTTTTAAAATGATAAATTCTAAAAAATAAATGAAAGAACCAAGAAGATAAAAATAGAGGAAAATATTTTACCTAATACCCTTTTAAATTAGATATATTTATGTATACATATTTTGATAAGATAATGTAACACCCCAATTTTTGGAATATTAATTTAAGTCAAATTAATCAAAGTTTAGATAGAAACGTGGGAATTGAGAGATTTAATTGTAAATAAAAAAATGACTTACTTGTTAAAAATTTTAAAGTTTAGGGGGTCAATGTGTACCACCCCTAAAATTTTATTGATTTTATTTATAATAATAATATGCGATTTTATCATTATTTAAAAATTCTATGAATTTTATATTATTAATTATTTTAAAAAGTTTTGTGGGCTAAATTATAAATTTTATAGACTTAATTATGTTGACATTTGAATAATTTGGGGTTAATCATAATTTTCTAAAAACTTGGGGTAAAATTGCATAATTTAAAATTTTGAAGGATTAAATTAATAATAATAATAATAATAATAATAATAATAATAATAATAATAATAATAATAATAATAACAACAACATATGAAAATGGGATTTCACAAAAAAAACCAGCAACTCTTTTTTTTTTCCTCCCCATTTCTTTCTTTCCTTTCTTCTTCACTTTTCCTCCTTTCTTTTCTTCCTTCTTCCTTCTTTTCTTTCTTCACGGCCGAGACACCATCACCTCCGACCAAACCCTCCCAACAACCATCTCAACCCCCTAAACCTATCAATCTACTCTCCACACCATCACCTCCACTCCCAACCACACAAACACCCTCATCCGACGGTAGCATAACGACAGTGAAAGGAGGCCGAGAGAACGAGCGACAATGGCTAGCTAGGTTTCTCACTTTTCGATGACCATCGATGACTCCAAAGGATGGGTCAGGAAGCATTCGACGAGAGGAACGTGTTGTAAGCATTGCATGGCGACTCTGACGATGACGGAGCGGTGAAAAAGATAACTCGGCTGTTTTTAGCCAGTTCCAACATCTATGTTGCTCAGATTTTGAAACAGAAGGTAGCAATGGAATTATCTCGTCGAGAGGAACAAATCTATGGCTGCCTTGGGTTTTTTAGTGGTTGAGGTCTAGTGGCAGGTGGCAGCGAAGAGACAGTCTACTTGTCTCAATGCGGTGATCGTCCCTATGCTATCGGTTTGTGATTTCGAGCCCTTGATAGTAAAAATTGAATTTTAATCAATTATTGAATATTATATATATACATGCATGCATGCAAATGTTAGATTTTGTCCGAAATGAGCCTTTAAATCGATATATGTACCTCTTTGACTGTTTACATATGTGAGGAATAAAGAGATGGGAGATACAAATTTTGGACTCAAATATTGGTTAATAATAAGTTGAATATTAATTTTGATATCGGGAACTATTATAAGTTAAATAGTGTTAAAATGGGAATTTGACTAGAGATTTATGCATAAATATTGCTTAAGATTGTAGTACCTTGATTTGTTATCATAAAAATTATGTTATTTTGAATTTAACCTAGACCGTCATAAATAATTCAAAAATATTGATTTTGGAGAATTTTGTAAAGAAGGATCTTAATCTGTATTATCCTGATGATAGATAAGGCATTAGAATACTTGATGCATTTCTATAAGGTTACTAAGATCGAACAAGAATTTTGATTCTTGGAATATTTTTTTGATTAAGTGACGACGAGCTGGGCACTGACGAACAGTAGATTTCAATTTTTAATTGTTGCTAATTGACACTATAAGAGGTTAGGGCCTCCCACTTGGGTTATTACTTTGTTAAGCTTACTCATATTTGTTGAAAACCCCTATGAGGGTCTGCGAATCTAGCACTTTTTTTTCTTATCTGTAGTTGTAATAAGCCATTGTGTAGGTTTTACTATTTTTGAACCATACTCTGAACTGTGTTTGAAATATATCTATTATTTGTTATATGATTTGAATACCCATATGAGGGTTATCTCTGATCTCAGTTCTATTTTCTGTTTGTTCTAACATCTAAATTTCTATCTCTTGTCTGTTATTCTAATATCTGTCTGTCTCGTATATGTACTGTCTATATTGTATTTGTTACCTTGTCGGCATATTTGCTATCAGTTTTGTGTTTATCGACAATGCTGGGTTATCTGTGTTCCATTTACTATTTTTTGTTCCAAAGCATTTTTGCTCTGTTTTATTCTGAACTGTTGATCTAAAACTAACAGTATGCTAGGGATTTCATCCTAAGCATCTGTATAAGCGGTTATTCTGTTATCTGTATGATGATTATGTGGGCTAAGGGCTATCTAGTTTGGTTATGTAGGAGCATGCTAAACAATTCCCCCATGGTGTCACTAGTACGCTAGGGATTTCTCCCTAGGGATCAGTAGTGTGCTATAGAGTTTCGTATAGGTATCTGTCATATACCAAGTTGTTACACTTAGGTAAATTATCTGTCTATCTGGTATAAGGTGAATCTGCAATGCATATCTTATAGTCTTTTCTTGGAATGCATATGCTTTGGGTTTGAATTGCCTAAATGATTTCTGACTGCCTGTAATATGTTCTTGGAGCAATAAAGTGGGAGAGTTTCTTGTATGCTTTACTGTATTGTTTATTTTCTAGATTTGTTATATTCAACCTGATATAAATTTATGTTTTATCGATTTCAGTTTCTCCTCGATAAATCCTACCATTGTTTTTACTTATCCTTCACTAAGTCTTTGGACTTACCTCCCTGTATTTCATAATCTCTCAGACAAGGATGAGCTCTGATGGATGCCAGGCTTGGAACGAAGTGCATGGTTGTTTTGTAATAGAACTAATGTTGAAGTTAAGTATGGAACTTGTGAAGGTGTCGTTGACCTTAGAGATGTTGTGATGTGTAAATTTTATTTTGAAGGTTATAGTGTAAGATGGCATTGATGGCATGAACTGTTTGAGGTTGTAATTTAACTAAGTTCCCTGAATCTCTTATGATATATCTATTTTGCGGTTTTAATTAGCCTCGTTTAAGTTGAATTGATGTTTTTCTTTTAGACGTTTGAAATTTATGGGCTTACTATTAAATTATAACTTTGAGAATTAAGTCTGAATCAGAGTAGCGCTTCAACTTAGGTATTGTCCTGAGGTGGGGTGCTACATAATGTGAGATAAATGAAAGCTTAAGTACCTTAAAATAAACTAGTTTGGACCATAACACCTATGTTAGCTTTTTGTCTGAATATAAATAAAATGAATTGCTTTGGCCAGAAATAGAAATCTTAGGGAATGATATGTAAGAAATAAAAATTAAAAGACTTAATTGAAAGCAATGGATTAAATTGAAGATGGTGAAAAACTTGAGGTGCATAACTGAAGTTGGTTAAGAGCCTGGGGGCTAAATTAAAGAAGCTGAAAATATCTTTATATATATAGAAGGACGAAAATTGGTTAAATTTTCAAAAAAGATCCAAACATTACCTTGGTGGTGAATGGCTAGAATTGACCACAATGCCAAAAACTAACATTGTGAAAGTCTTCCTTTAGCTGAAATTAGCTAAACCATACCAAGCTCAACTCAAAACAATTGGTGAAATGGCTAGAAAAGGAGACCGACAACAGAGATGGCGGTTGGGCTACTATCAACGACGAAAAGTATCTAGGTCTTGGTAGGTTTGATCGTGAGCTCATAGGTAAGCTCGTGGTAGTGTCAATTTTTGGTTTCAATGGGCGGTGGAGGCAGAATTGAGAGGGGTGACGGATGCGGCGAAGCTAGGGTTCAAAGTAGTTTTTGGCTTAATTGAATGGCCAAACAGTGGTCGATTGAGAAATTGGTTGAGGGGTTTTGCTCACCTCGATGAGACGCGCTTGGTGGTGGTGGTGGTGGTGGTAGTCTCCATCTTTGATGGTGGTAGGTGGTGGCCGGTAGTGGCGCATGACAACAACGTTTGGATAGGGTATTCCAAATTTGATCTCAAACTCATCTAGGTTATTCTCATGTTAAGATTAGATCTCAACTTTGACCCAATTTGGGTAAATTTCAATAATTAAATTTTAATTCGATTAAATTATTGAATGTAATTGAATTTTCGGATTAAGTTGCTTGTTACCTGAACTAAGATTGTTGAACCAAGATTTAGTCTAAGGTTATAGATTAATCTTATAATTAATATAGTATTTAATTTAATTGGCTTGGAATAATTATTATATTGTTGTTGGGACTTTAAGTAAGACTTTAATAATCAGTTTACTGACTTGTCGAGTTAAGGACTATGATAGGTGATTACCTTGTGTTTGAGTGTAACATGGAGTTTTTGAATCATGATTGAACAGTTAAAGGAATTAAGGAACTTGATGAAGATAGTGTATTCAGAATTGTGATTTAGAAATTGTAATCAATGTTGGATTAAGATTATCTACTCGGGACTTTCAAGTAATTAGGAAACAAGGTCATGGACTATTTAAGCATCTAAGAATTACTAGGACTATGTTAGAATATCCTTAAGCATGGTAATGTCATTCGTTATATTTATAGTTAAGATTTAGACGATTGATTATATGATAACCCAAGTTATTTTATGATAGTTCTTGGGCTGACTAGGAAGTTAGGAATTGAGCGACCACAGGACTAGAAATTCCTCTGCATTTGCCAAGTGAATTTATACTCAATAGGATGAGATTCTTTATTAGGGAAAGAATCTATATACTATTATATCTTGATTGTTGTTTCCTTGCAAGCTATGTGTTGAAAATAGTACTCCATATCACCCTTCTATACTAAGCGCTTTTGTTGATTTTACTTGATATCACTTTATCTAAAATTGACGATTGTGTTCAAAAAGCTGAAAAGTGATTTTGAAATATATGTTTTATCGCCATGCTTTCTTGGAAACTAGCTTGGTGCTGAGTTAGTTTTTATGTTAACATGGCAACTTGATATGTTATGAGAAATACTAGTTTTAAATATATGTACTGTCATAGCCATGACCGTTTCATAGAAATAGGTTAAGACTGTTTGATCATCTGAATTTTGGTTGTCATGGCGTAGTGATGTGTTATATAAAATGTTCTTGAGCACTAATTACTGATTACTGATTATTGATCATTGATACTGAACTAATTACTGATATCCTTAGAGGTGGGCCCTAGGATTGGCTTGGGATGGACCGAGTGAAACGGACCGATGGCTATCGATCTCCTATTGATACCTTACTAATTACTTATGGCTTTGTATTCAACTAGAGGTAGCTAGCTATTGGGGGGATGAGGCATGTAGCTAGCCATACCTACTAGTTATAGTACATTATCCGAGCCAATCACTAGGGAATTTGGAGGGACAAGGTAGGAGAATTGCCAACAACTTCTTTTACTTGGAAATGTTCACCAAGTTTTAATTGATATTCTTGATGCATATACTTTGAATCTCAAATGTTTGACAAAAGCAAATGATTACTCAATTGCCACATCGACCTTTTTAGTCGTAACTGAAATTTAAACCCCCCATGAGAGATAGTGAATTTTGTGAAGTCTTATCACTGGTATGGGACGGTGGTGAGATGGATCACCCTTAAATTTCGACTAAAATCTTCTCTCACAATTTCTAAAAATATTTATGCTTCTACCTTTCTCTTAAACACTATTTGTGAAATTGTCACTTTGTTATCCTTGTTAAACTATCTCACTAAATCACTTAAACTTACGTTGTTTTATTGTTTATTCATTCTTTACCCCATATAGGATCGAATAACAAAGATAGATTAAACCCAACAACACACGAGGTAATGAGAGTGATAGAAGTGTTAAGTGTCATTCAGGATATTTCAATTCAGAATTGAACATCCGATGGATGATATTGTAGAAATTATTTACTTTGGAATTTTGAGAAATGTAACTTCTGTTATTTATAAGATTGGTGGGGTGGAGTAAGTAGCACCTTGGTGGGAAGCAAGCACCTCCCGACTGGGGCATTACAGATAAATAAATAAATTATTTTTTAAAATATAGAACTTTTTTACACAATTGTGAATAATATGAAAGTCATAGTTATAATTTTCATGATATTAGAGATTTTTAAAATATCAAGTATTTTTTATAGGAGTATACTCTTTGTACTTTATCTGCAGAAACTTATATTAGGCTATTCTATTACTAGCAAGTAGTTTATAACATGCAATGTTTTAGAAACCAAAATATTTCTTAAATAACTTTAATAAGTAGAATTTATTTATTTTTAATTATTTATATATAGTTATTTTATTATTTTTGAAATTATCAAATAATATATATTATGTAAATGCTCATAAACTGATAAGTAACTTTTAAATATTTGATTCAAAATAAATATCAATCTCTTATAAATTTCTTTAATAAGTATAAAATGCACAAATAATTTAATGAGTTTGATTTGACACCAGTAATCCATATTATAAAATATTTTTTTATGAATTAATTATTATAAGTAAAGATAAAAATAAATTTACATGATATAAATATAAAATTGTATAAATAAATGTACTAAAAATATAAAAAGTTGATGCGATTTATTATTTAAGTGGTCATTTATCAAAATTTTAAAACAAATTTCAATTATGTCAACTATATACATCGCCTATAAAAAAAATTATTCAAATAATTGAAAATGATCCATCATGATATTGTTAAAAGCTTAAAATGATTTAAATCAATAATATAAAAATAAAATTGAGAGTTTATAGATATTGTAGAAAGTAGCTTTTTATATTTGAAATAAATTCCTCATATTAAATTATTTATTATTCTTTTTATATATCATTTTATCTAAAATTATTTTACATATCTATAAAATATCAATATTAAGATAATTAAACTTTAAAAATTTTGTTAAATAGAGGACTTACATATCAATTAATTTATGATTATTTATTTCTCAAATTTCTAACTCTTTGATAATGAAACAATGATTTGATATTTTTATGTAAATTGAAGGGTAGAATTCACTTTACTCCATTGTACTCAAACTTTGTCTCACCTTACCCCCTTCCACTTTTAATTGAATCACTTCGTCTCCTTATATTCTTAATTTTACTTCAGTTACTTTAACACTATTAAAACCTCTCCAATTTCCATTAGCAAACCAAGCAAAAATTGTTAGATCACCATATTTTATATTAATATATTCAAATGTCATACCTCAATATTTTTTTGCCAATCTCTCCCAACTACTCTTCTCTTATATGAATACACAAATTTTATATAAAATAATATTAAAATTAAATTAAAATATTCAAGTTGAATGCTGAAAGATGAAACCTAGACATCACTATTGATTGCACTACAAATATATCAAAAACTTGCATCATATACCAATAGTGCATCTTTAGAAGAAATAATGATTTCCATTAAAGAAAACTCAATTAATAATATGCAGACCCCATTTTTTCATCTATAGAATTGCTTTACTAACCATGTTTTATTACCTAATACATTCCTCTATTAAATCATCAAAAATTGGGAAAAAAAAAAACACTGCCTTTATCAAAAAGTAGCAACAAAATTATGTGTGGTGAGATTTCACAAGGGCATTTAAAATCGATTTTTAAAAAATGCATTTCCGTTATATGTTTTTGG
Organism: Jacaranda copaia; assembly: GCA_014898725.1. NCBI lineage: Eukaryota > Viridiplantae > Streptophyta > Magnoliopsida > Lamiales > Bignoniaceae > Jacaranda > Jacaranda copaia. The sequence continues at coordinate 711,270 of JACGDI010005327.1, read as the reverse complement.
TGATCGTATATTTCTAAATCTTCAAATATAATTTTTTCATTTTTATGGGAAAGATGGGTTTTATTTGTTAAAAGAACGATTAAAAATTATGGGCAACTTTATCTTTTAAAAAGAAAAAGTTAATGGCATTAAGAAGATGAAGATAATTTTAAAAAATTGAATAATTTAAGAAAAATTAAGAATACAAAAAGGTAAAATAATGCAATTCAAAGTACAATTGGGTAAAATGAGATGAAATTTGAGTATAAGGTGGTAAAGTGAATTTTACCCTAAATTAAATAACTATCTATCCTTTTTCACAAGCAACAGATATGTCACAAAAAATTTTAACTTGTAATATTAAGAAATAATTATGGTTAAGTACTTTTTTTTAAACTTTTGAAGTATACTTAATATAGATTATTTAAAAATGTATATTTAAAATTCTAATATATTGAGAAAATAATTAATTAATTAACATATAAAAATAATTGATTTGATTAAATGATTGAATAGTTTTTATTTATTTAATATTTTTTTATTAGAAACAACTGAATAATGTATTACTTCAAATAAAAATAAAGTGATTATATCTATATAAACATAAAAGAATTTATTAAATATGAAAATTTAATTTTTATATTGAAAAAAACTTAGTTATCAACTACTTGAAAAATTGTTTTGAACTTTTTGGGATTAAAATGTATAATTAAATTAAAAGCAAAAAAGTTTAACTCTTTAGATGAAAATGTTAATTTCATGAACAATCAAGATTATCTTTCTCTAGCATAGTGCTTCTTCTCTTTGCTCTTCTTCTTGAGGATCCCTCAACATGACTACTTGTTGTGTTTGTAAAGTCATCACATGAAGAAGCTAATCGTTTTGAATCCTAGACTGCCCCCTATCAAATTATCACTTACGGGTGGAATATTATCAATAGCAAGATGGGGTTGGGCAGAAGACCTCGCATGAGACTCCATGGCAGCATTTTTTGAGAACAACTTCATACAATAATCATAACAAGGTAAGCCATGCTCCAACAAATGTACATGGTATAGATTTTCCTAACAGACCACATAAACAAACATTAAGTGAGTAATTAATAAAATTTTAAAAGTACAAGACCAACAATATACCAAAATCCATTGGGAGACGCCATCGTCACTAGCTGTGATCATGTTTTGCTTGTAATCACAACCATTACCTGTATCATTCGTTATTAGTGCATGAAACATGCACCATGATGAATGGAGCCTTCTCTATTTGGTCTTAAGCTACTTAACATTGTAAATAAACTTCAAGGAGCTTATAGGGTCTATCATGTAAATTCTAACATTTATGTCATGTTCCCTGCTGAGAGAAAATAAAGTGAAATCGTACATAAATATAGGAAAGTTGCAAAAATATAAACTTGATGAAACATAGATTATGTGAAGCCAAATACTCACAACTATAATTCTTATTTTATATTTTCAATTTAGTTTGACTAGTTACAAAAAATGTGAGTTAAATATAAATAATCTCAGTTCAATAATTTCATGTAATAAAAGTAAATGTCATTTCCATAGGACTTGATAAACTGTATTAAAAGGTCAATGTAATTGCTACGTAGAATTAGCCACCTAAATCTGTAAGCTTAATTGAATTACACCATATTTTATTTGTTGTATAATTGAACCCAAATTGACATATTACTTATTTCTTATGTGAAAAAAATTACAATTGTACCTTATATTACCACATGAATTGAATTATATATCAAACTATGAATATAAATCCGTAAATGAAAGTGTAACAATTTCATTAAAAATACAAGGGCAAGGTTCATTTGAATACAATAAGACAAAAACTGAAAAAAGGGTCAATATACGTAAATTTCCTAATATCTACCAAATGAACTTAAGGCCAAAATTCTATGTCACAAGTCTCCATACAAAGAAAAACACAACAAAATCTAATGCCAAACTTTGTATTTTCTATATTTGAGGCGCAAAATCTGTGTACAAGACGGTAGACTTGTATGTACAGCTTCTCTCCAACACATGAGGGGTGAATAAAATTCAAGCTCATCAATCAACTTAAAAAGAAAAATAAAATAAAATGTGTGATGGAGACTTTTGGGACCACACCAACATGAAATGATGTGACCTACCTCAAAGCCCCTTCTGTGTTTTTTGTCAGGTTGTCACTCCCATCCACCCTAGACGCACATATAAATTTCAAATAGATTGTAATACAATATATATATATATATATATATAACAAATTCAGATAATGATAGGGGAAACAATTTAAATGGAGAAAAAAATGGGGGAACAGACACGGGAGCTAGTGCAGCTATTCCTTAAATTACTTGACAAAGGAGACATTTTTGCTGGACTTCACAGATGTAGTTGGACATAAGTTTCACCAAAACAAGCCATATACTAATCCTAAACAACAAGAACTTAATTGGCGGAATAATCTGCACTTAAATTGACTTCAAAATGTAGATGCAATACAAGATGGCCCTAAATAATGCTGTAACATTCTTAAAGAATGCACCTAGACAGCTTAAAGTTACAAAAAATATTATGATACCCGCGTGAAATAAGGTGCGACAACAGTTTGGCACAAAAGCATAATAACTAATCGAAACTGAACCAATTGGACATGACAAAACTTAACACAATAGATAGCATTCTGGCCACTCAAAAATAATCCAGTAACAGTATGCATAATGGTTGTTAACCATCTTGTGCCACGTAATGCAACATCATTACTTGCAAATTGTAGCAACACATAGTGAAGTAGCTCAACAATTAGTTTGAATATATAATCCTAAATAGTCACAATGACCTACTCCTCCATTTTTGGTATGGAGAAACCCCAAGCGTGGTGTTAGCATATCTAAACAGTCAAATGGGACTCATTGTAGTGAGAAACATAACCACAAGTACACCACCACATACCATCTAGTCAATACCCTCAACACCGCATAAGAAACACATAGCATAGTATTCAAAGCAATGCCACACCTTATTATATCAAGTTATCAAACGTGAGCAATCATTAGGTCACACAAGACAAACACAACATGGAGTGTCATAACAGCAACATACTCATGAGCTACAACAACTTAGGGTTAGGGAATCTATAGGAGGTCTGGACATAGACTTGGAAGTGGTATTGGAGATAGAGAAATTGTCCCCGGAAGAACTTTTAGAAGCTGCTGTTTGGATGAGATTAATAATTATGCAAGGAACATTAAACTTGTTGTGTTAAATAAACGGTTAAATGGGTCTCATCAAACTTGCTGCATTGGTAAGATTTATATTGACACAAGGTGACTAGTGAGACTTTGCTTAGAGAGTGGAGGGATAATAAAGCAGTTTAGTAAGGCAAAGGCAATATGTGAGAGGATTCTTTGGTGCTATGGTGCTATGTAAGTGTGGGAGTGCATAACAATGCGGGAGGAAGACTTGTATTTAAAGATGGTGAGATGAATCGGTTAATAATATGCTTTTGAATAATGGGATAGTTGTAATGGTATAATGATATAACTACTCCCACAAACATGCATGGAATGCAGTATTTCAAGTAAAAAAGTAGTCAAACATTCATTCTGTCAAAATGCAGAATCACCAATACATTGCCACAGTGGAATTCCAGGCCACATTAACATAGTCTAGCCTTATTAAAGACATTATACTATGTAGAGAGTCCAGCAAAACAAGATCCACAAAAATCTTTTGTACATGCAAATTCAGACAGAAGGTTATAAAAATTAATTCCACCAAAATAGTAAAGGTAATGTTTGGTTATCTTTGGCCATTATTCCACCCATACTCAACACATGTGCCATCTAATAACAATTTTACAGAAAAACCATAATCTAAAGATAACAAATGAACCATATTCAAGATACAAAGTAAACGAATTAAACAGAAACAGATGGACCGCAAAAAAACATAATTTGGAACCAAAAAGCATCACAGTTGGAGAAAGCATGCATATTGGGAGTCCAAAATATAAACTGAAATTTAAAAAACATGTAACAACCCAACAAATAGTTAAGAGAAGCAAAATACCAACAAAACTAAAACTAGCAAACTTCATTATTGGAAAGAAAACTGAAAGCAAATGAGAAAGATCCAAGAATACGCATGAGTTGCGATATACACAAACTGACCTGCAACTCAGGATACTGGCATGCTATCAAACCACAAAAACCCTTCCACAATCCAATATTGAGCTTTGTTTTGGCCCAAAAACTAAAATCTAAGAAGACCAAAGCAATATACACACCAATAGACCAAGAAATCAGAAAATCAGTACATTATCAAACCCTAGTAACCTTTCGCATAAACCTATCGGCTTTCATTTTTGGCCAAGAAATCAAAAATTAAATATAGCAAACTACGACACCAACAACTACAACACGAGATAGACCCACAGAATAGGTAAATCAGATAGCGACTACATTATCAAAAACAAAAAGTCCTTTGACTAAAAACATCATGCTTCATTCTGGGCAAAAGTACTGAACACAAAGGAGAACTTACCCGCAGACACACATGCCTGACCAGACACACCAAGACACTAAAACTTCAGAAAAAGACCACATTAGCAAACCCAAAAGAACCATCACATCTTATTTTTCAGCACGATTTTGCAATATTTTACACGGACCAACAAATCAAAACACAACTACTTTATCAAACCCAGAAAACCCATCAATTTTTCTTTTTTCACAACAATTTCCCAAGATTTCAGTTGGGATTGTACTTTTTATGCCCTCATTTAGATTATTTTCAACAAAAATCTGGATTCAAACTGCACATTTTGGTTAAAGAATGAGACTAAATGGACTTTTGGGGGGAGAGAGAGAGAGAGAGAGAGAGAGAGAGAAGAGAGAGAGAGGAGACTTGTGAGGAATGGTGACAGGCCTGCTTTGGGTCAAACGCTTTGGGGAATGGGTAATGGAGAGGAATTTTAAGGATTTTGGTGGAAGTACAGTGGGTTTTGGGGGAATAATACATGCCCATTTTGGCAAAATGCAGATGTTTGGCCGCTTATTGTCGGAATAATTTTGTTGTGAGAAAATATAATTAAATATTATTTTATAAATTTTTATGCATTATAAAATATTTTTAAAATTTATTATATATTAGATTTTTTTTCAAAAATAAATTTTTAAAAATATTTAGATAAAATAAAATTATGAAATTTATAAAGGAATTTACAAGACCCCCACATCTTATTTTAATATCTTATACAATTTTTTCGCCAAAAAAAAATAAAATTATTGTGACACTTTTCTCTCCTTTTCCATGTATTTTGATATCCTATTTTCATTTTTTCCATTAACATATAATTTTTTTCTCTCCATATTACTCGCTTTATTATTTTTTAGATATTATATATCTTACAATAAATTCAAGCTACCAAACATATTTAAATAATCAAATAGATAACACATTGTCATATAAACATAAGAAAACATTTTCAGTTTAGTATATATTAATAATGTAAGCATACAAATCTAGCATATATGTAATATAAATAAGTTAAATGACTCTTCCAAAGATGAATATTTGTTGCGCCACTAGTTGATCAGTCAAACATTTAATTTTGAACCCTTGATTTAATCAGCAAAACATGAAAACTCTTGAAATCTAATTAAGAAAACCAGTTCCTTGGAAAAAATTACAATGTTTGCACGTTAATTGGAAGCAAGCAATGAATATATATATATATATATATATATATAGAGAGAGAGAGAGAGAGACAAAATAATCACATATTTCATAGAAATAGTCAAACTAGTTACAAGTGCACTTGAAGCACCTTGAGTAATACTTTATGACATATTAAAAGGCATCTTCATAGTAAGTTTAAGTCGAAAGTCAAAAACACTTGAATAATTTAAACCTTTATTTGCTTTACGCCTAAGGTGTAAATAGATATTAAACGAATCGAATACATTGTGTTTATATTCGTATTCGTTTAACTTTTCAAATATTCGAATACGGATCTAATTTTATAAATATTTAAAAATGATATTCAAATTCGTATCCATCGGATATCGGCTAGATTCAGATATATCCACATTCAATTATAATTATTCAGATACATGCATATTTTATTAAACCTATTTGTATTTGAATTATTATTTTATATTTATATTCGATGATAATTATTTAGATATTTATTTACGAATATTTAAATATGTGAATCTATGAGCCTATAATAAATACAGATTTTAATTAATAGAAAGAACTATATAATTTTATTAAAACGAAAGCAATCAAACATATAACATAATTTTTAATTAATAATTAACTTTATAATTGATTATCAGTACTTATTAATAAAAATAATGACAGTTAAGTGTATTAATTATAAAGTCAACAAACAATAATTATATTAATTAACTTTATTTGTTAATTTTTTTTCTCTATATTACAACAATTTTTTAAATTTATTCTTTTTTCTTCCCAATTTTACAATAATAATTTTTATATATATATACATATATGGATTATGAGTTTTTTATTGAAAAATAAAAATAATATATTATTTAATAGATATATATATATTCGATTCGAATATTAAATGGATCAGATATGCATTTATTATATCCGTATCCATTATAATCGAATATCTATTAATCAAATACGGATAATATGCAAATAAATTTTGTACAAACAAATACAAATGCGAACGGTAAATAAATTTTTGAATATCGATTTACTACCATATTTAAGCCTTTGCCCGAGCACCATCGATCAAAAAGGAGATAAAGAGATACATATCCTTTTGTACTCTTCACATGACTTTATAAAGACTATTTGACTAAAATTATTTAAATAATTTTGTAACATTTTATAATTTATAAATATTGTCAAAAATTGATTGGCTATTAAGTTCTATTATAGAAATTAATTTTTAATAATTTGAATAAAATAAAATCACAAAACTTACAGATTTTAGTAATGATGTCAAAAACTAAAAAAATTATTAAAATTTTAAAAATAAATTTGAAATACTATATTTTTCTGAAGAAACTTATGAGATTCTTACTTTTATTTTGAGAGTTTATAAAAATATTTTTTAAAAACTATATCAAACATTTTAAAATAATTTATAAACTCTCAAATATCTAATAAAATATTTGCATAGCTTATAACCTCAATCAAACATTCACTTAATAAAAGTTTTTCATCTATAATATGTCTTTTGGCCACTTTAAAACAAATTAATTGTCAAATGATAAATTATAGCAATTTTCTGCAGTTGCTAATTGTTCTGATATGATATATGATTAATACTTTGATTAACATAACAAAAAAATTAATTAAATTGCATCCCCAAATGAATAACAATGACTTACTAAAAAATGGTTACGCACACAAATATCGTCAATTTTGGCTCCAACAAAAAAATTACAAAACGAGAAAAATCACTTAAACCATGTCTCCAATTTAAAAATTAAAACACAATCCAATCAACAGTATTAAAAAAATAAAAATCAAGAAATGATGAAGTAATTAATTTCTCTGGCCAAGACTTGGACTAGATCGCATAAGTAACCCTCGCGAGAGTAAAAGCCCGAGCTGATCCATTTCCCTCGGGATCCTCCGTCACTCTTCATCGCTTCAACATACATTAATTCAACCAAAATCTTCTCGATGGCTGAGTCAAAGCCATCACGGTGCTTCTCATCCAGAACTCGAACCTCAACATTCACCAACAAATTAAAACAGACCTAATAAATAAAGAGGATATTAATTAATAAGAACTAAGAAATAATGTGAAATATTTCCTATTGTTTCCTTCCATGCATGCATGAATATATATATAATATGAACTTATATTACTGTACTTACTGCGGTTAAGGACTCAAGAAAATATAGCTGAAAGGGGTTTAAGTAATGAAGGTTGTTATTCATCTATTTATATATAGGCTGAGTGGCCATGCAAAAGCAACAAGTTTTATTGCATGGACGGGCTGCGACTGCGACTGTGACTGTGACTGTGACTGTGACTGCGAGGCCAGAAAAATGGACTATGCCAATTTAAACACATGGTTCGGGGGAGGGCGTGAGGTTTCCAAATTCCAAGAGGGTGCCGGCATGGATTCACCGGTGTCCAACTTTGAATGTCAACTATCGAATCTCTGCAACAGATTTGCACCCATATAATAAATTAAATAATTAAAGGATATGTGGTGGGAACAATATTGAATATATATTCAATCGGTTGTTACTTTATTCACTCATTTTTAGTTTATTAAATTCTTGCCAAACCCTTTTTTTTTTCTTTTTACGTGCGTAATTGCCTACGTAAGGTGATTAAAAGCTCAGTTAGTTGATAGAAATTTCTTAAAATTATTTTTAATTTATGATTCAACCCCCCTTCCTCATTTTGTTGCTTCAACTTACTAAATCAATTAGTCACTTTAAAGTTAACTCTCTATCCACTTCATCAAATTATCATAATATCTTTCTCACCTATTATTTTTATTAGAATCAAACATTTACCATTATATTAAAAGCACAAACACTATATTATGCTATGCGCATGAAAGGATTTAGAAGGAGTACTAGTTAATTTAAATTTTAAAAGAATTTATAGATAATTTAATATTAATTAAAATAATTACTTTTTAATTAAAATTCGTTAATTTAAAAGATTTAACTTTTTTTATTGTTCTTTAAATAAAAAATTAATTATTTATATTTATTGAATTTAATTAATGATAAAAATAAAATTAATTAATTTAATTTTTACCTATTTTAATTTTGTAAACTCAAAAATTTTTAAGTTTCTATTGACAAACAGGTAATGAAGAGTATGATTAGGTTAGGCCTATTAAGATATTCTTATTCTGTTTGTGTGAGAAAAAGTTATAAGGGTTTAGTTAAAAAGAACCTTAAAGAACTAGTGATTTGTGAAATAACCAAATTTCGGCTTTAACAAAATTGAGACAAAGAGACAAAAGTAAGTGAATATATATATATATATATATATATTAAAAAACGTTTTTAGATTTTTGTTGTTTTTCAACAACTATAAGTGAGAAAAAATTCTCCACTAAAAATATTATGAAAAAGATGTTAAAAAATAAAATGAAAAATGATTTTTTAGCCAATTGCTTAGTTATTGGGAATAATATTACAAAAACTTTTGATATTAATTAAATTATTGATGAAATTTATAGTATAAATTATTATTTTCCTCAACTGTGATCATGTATTCTAAATTCGTAAATTATAAAATTTATATTTAAATTATTACGTTTCTATAGCTTTTGACCCCACATACTCTCATTTTTTAGTCTGTTACTGATTTACGGTATTCAATTTGAGGTTGATGTGCCCAGACAAGCCCTCAGTTGGACAATTAATCCTTGTCAACAATCAATAATCCCAACGAGCGATGCAAGAGGCTCAAACCCATCAATTCACTTTGATATCAATTATTCAAAATATAAGCTTAAAAACACATGAATTAGGCGAATAATACTTTTAATTTGAAATTGTTAAATCTAATAATTTTAGGGACAAGTAGGATACACACAAAATCAGAGTAAGGAAAACCAAAGTAATGGCACAAAAATAACAATATGCGAAATCAGTGCTTCGGCTAAGCAATCTAGACATTCAATACTTACATCTCAATTTTTTACTTAAAATATTTCTTATTTTTATTTTTAATTTTTTTAAATTTGTCCTATTATCCAACTACCATACCAATCAAATTTAAATTTAATTAAAAATAAAATATCCACTATCATTCTAAAATTAATAATATAAACATATATTTTGAAAAGTAAATCTTTAGGAATATAAAAAAATATAAATCCACCAATTTTTCAACCCTATACATACTCTAATCATCACTTTTCAACAAAATATACAAATAGAATCTCATTTTCATTTTTAAATCATAACTATTTTTTTTAAATTTTTTAGAAATGTATGAAAACTAAAAAATAGGAATGGAAATAAATCCAAAGGGGCTCTTAGACTTTCACTTATGTTTTCAACTTTCAAGTTCTAATGGAAGTTTCAAAGAGAATTACTACAAAGTAAATTAAAGAGTAAACGAATCTGCTATGACTACGATTAGCACGAACCTTCATTGTAACTTCAACGTCACCAGTCTATAACAAAGTCGAATTGCGGGGTTGATTAATGGAAGCACAACAGATATATCAAATAGACAACGACTTTTCTTCTATCCTCCTACCACAAATACCTTGAGAAGATTAACAATATAACCGAATTCCTATTGTAATCGACTTAAGGTACTTTGTTCATCCAATAAAGCAGTTGAAAGCAGGTTAAATAAGGCGGGATGTCCAAATTGATCACTTGTCCAGAAGAATAACTCCACAAATTTAGCAAACAACAAATTAAAAAAAAAAAGGTCAATCTTTCTGATGCGGCAGAAAGTCGCTTATAGTCAAAAGATAGTGTTTGGGGTGAATTCAACCAGAGAGGTCGATTGGTCAAAGCTATATTTCTCTCAAGGTCTGAGATTTGCAACCATAACACATGTTAGACTAGCCGAGGTGTTCCTGGTTATGGCACTCCGACACTTAAGTTAGTTTTGGTTGGTATATAGTAATCGAACAAAAGACTAAGAGTATTGAGGGTTTATAGCGTTTTTGGCATAACCTGGAGTGTAGTTGGTCAGGATGTATTTATAGCCTTCTCCTGAGGTGTGATATGTCGGAGGTGTCCCTATCTGTGTACAGACTTTTGCCCTTGCCAAGGGGTTGATGGTCATTCCATATCCAGATTTCTGTACTGTTCCAGGTGGCTGAATCTTCTATTTTTTAGGATAAAAGTACCTTTGGAGGCATCTCTCTGCCAAAGGTGGTAGTAGGGTTGGCAGAGTTGTTAGTAGTGACTGTACCAGTAGTCACGCTCCATTAATGCAGAGGCATGTTGCCTGTTGACTAATAAATGCGGCATAAATTCGAGTTAATGCCAGAGTGGGTCTTCAATTCGATACAGCTTGACCAAATCTGGCTGGTCGACCATAGATCCCTGCCAAGTAAGGTCGACCAAATAATCCTTGATGGGTGCTCTGGCCTAGACTTGATGTTGGGCCTATTAGACTATTTAACTTAATATTGGGCTTATTGGGCCTACTGGGCTATCCCATATCATGAGTCCCCCCAACTCATGGTTCTAATCGAGCTCGTCGATGAGAATATGCAGTTATAGCGGTTAGCCACATTCGATCGAAATTTTTGAATCCTCGACCCGGGTTTTTGAATTGTCAACCAGGGTCTGAGGTGGTTTCGCTACATTTAATGTGCCTATTAGTGCATAGAACACAAAGCGTACTGGGATAGGTTGTCATCATAATAGTCGCTTGGGTTTTTGTGCGCAAACGCCTATAAATAATAGGATAACTGACTCCATTTATACTTTCACTGCTAATGCAATTGGTCAAATTTGCTGCCTTTGAAGTTCTCCAACTTTTGTACACTTAGAGCTTTCAAGATCTCCATTATAAGTGCCTTTGCCTTTTTGTTCTTTTCTATCTTTTCTTTAGTAAGAGCATATCTTCCGATTCAGATAGTAATGATCGTAGGTCAGAGGGCGTGGCCCATCAAGGGAAAATTGGGGGGGGGG
>JACGDI010005327.1:679760-691854 GCA_014898725.1 Jacaranda copaia | reverse complement strand
CATTACCTGGAGTGTGGTTGGCCAAGATGTATTTATAGCCTTCTCCTAAGGCGTAATATGTTGGAGGTGCCCCTATTATGTGTACAGACTTTTGCCCTTACTAGGGAGTTGATGGTCATTCTATATCCAGATCTTAGTATTGTTTCAGGTGGCTAAATCTCCTATTTTCTAATGTGAACAGTACCTCTAGAGGTGCCTCTCTGCTAAAGGTAGTGGCAAGGTTGGCAGAGTTGGTAGTAAGGTTGGTGGCAGCGACTGTACTGGTAGTCACACACCATTAATGTGGAGGCATACTGCCTGTCAGACTAATAAATGCAGTGAGATCCAAGTCAGCACTAGAGTGGGTCTTCAGGTCGACCATAGATCCCTGCCGAGTAAGGTCGACTAAATAATCCTTGATAGGAGGCGTTTTGGCCCAGACTTGATATTGGGCCTACTGGGCTATCCCATATCACTTTCTTAAATGGAAGGATGAAAATCTGCAGGTTGTGTGATGAATGATAATTATCAGAAAAATAGCCTACGAATGGGTGAATTAGGTCAAAAATACTTTTTAATTTGAAACAGTTAAAGTTAAAAATTTTTAGTGATAAGTGCCATATCAGGTACAAGAGTAAGATAAATCTAAGTAAAGACAAAAAAATAACATCACAGAAATTTGTAGTGCTTTAATGAAATAGTAACTAGCCCACTTGCAGTACCTAAACCTTCACATAGAATTTTAACCTATAAAGCTCCTCTAGAAACCAAAAAGGATTAGCACCTAGGAGATGTTCGCCCCTAAAGAGGTTGTAGAAATCGCCTAAATGGTGAAAAATTGCGAGTCCCAGAATTTACAAGAGTTGAGGAAGAATTTATACTTCCTATCAAAAGTAAAAGAAACTAGGCACGGTGCACTCAGGAGAAGATGTAAAGAGCCAAGATGCCAAAATCACACAACATCAAAGTGTGCTTGAAAAGTTTCCCAGTGGAAGACTTAGTGATTAGGAAAGTAGAGGCTTCTGGATCCATCAGGAAATTAGGTGTCAAATAGGAAGGACCCACTCTACCAGTGATTGAGATCTCAAATCCAAGCACATACAAGCTGCAAGCCATGGAATGGAAGAGGTGGCCCGGAACTGGGAACATCTCCAACCTCATAAAGTTCTTGAGATACAACAATTGTGGTAGCCCATAAAACATTAGCGATTAAACAATTTTCTTTTGAGACTTTGCTTGTGTTGATTGCTTTGTTGATTTTCCTTTGAGACTAGATTGCTTTTAGATTATTTTAGATTAGTTGCTTCAGTTGACGAATAAAATCCATCCTAGCCTGAAGGATGGCCCACGCTCTTTTAGTTTAACAAATTAAAGTGCCCATTTGGATTACTTTCATTTTCAATTTTTGGCATTTTTAAATTGGTGAAAATTAATGATATAATGTGATGTGAAAATGAGAATGTGTTTGGACAAAATGTATGGAAATGTAATGATTATATTATTTTTAATTGGTTATACGTGAAGAGAGATAAAAATTATGGAATAGAGAGAAGATATATAGATTATTAGAAGAACATCTATAGGTTATTAGAGAATGTGTTTTTAAAATGAAAATAAAAATGATGTTGGGTGAACAATGTGTAAAAAGTAATGTATTTTATTTTTAAAATAGTAAAATTTGTGAAAATGGGGTTTGGAAATGAATCTAAACAAGCTCTTACGCTTTGTTTATTTGTCAACCCCCAATTTATTTTTCAACTTTCAAAATTTAAATAAACAAAAACTACACATTCCCCAATCTTACTCTCAAAATACAAAATTTATTTTTAAAAAATCCCTACTATTCCTAACTCCACACTATTCCTAAGGCAGTACATATTCTTTCATCATTATAAATATATATACATACTATCACTCACACAATCAATATATACATATATATAAATAATTTTAAAAATACTCATTTTACCCCCACAAACCCAACAAAAAAGTTATTGATGTGGCATCTTGTTGCCCCCCTCCCTTCCCCAAAAAAAAAACATAAACAAACAAACCATTTTCTTTTAATTCATTCTCTGCCTACCTCCTAAAACAGAAATAAACAACCATCACATTTCCCAACTCCATTTTCCAAAATCCATTCTCCTAAAATATTTTGGGAGAATGCCCCAACTTACATCTAAACAAAGCCTTAGTTTTCTAACACTCATGGTGATTTGTTGCAACCAAACTCCTTGGATGACAAATACTACACTAACTAAAAGACAAAACACGAGCACTAAAACAACCTAAGCATCCGTTGGAGACCCCAAGGGCCCTTTGAAACACAATAACTATAAGAGGGACCCTAATTAGAGAAAACACAATTCGTGGGGGGCTGTAAGGGGATCTCAAAATAATATATACAATCCACAATAAACATCAAGGGGCTCTTGGAGTAACACAATTCCACAGAAGACCCCATGGGGCTCCTGGGATAACACAATTTTGTGAGAGACCCCAATTATGCAAGAGACCTTAGGGGATTCTTGAGATAAATCTTCATATGAAGCCCTATGCTATGCAAAAACCCAAATATAGCAAAATTGAGCGAATGCGGAGTAACATAAAAATGGGGGAGAGGAAATCACGAATATGAGAAGCTCGACAAGCATAACTCATGAACTGCAAAGATGGAAAGAAAAATATTCATTTTAGCAAAGAGATAATAAAAAATGCATAAAGCAACTAACATTCACAACAGATGTGTGCTCCAACAGTAGCAAAAATAGAAAATAAAAATAGAGCCAGGCCTACTTGGTCACCAAAAACAACACATGTAAGGAAAACAAGAAACGATATGGACAACATAATGATAAAGATTATAACATGAGTCCTACTTTGCCTCCTACGGTGCCTCAATAGTTGAATCCTTGATCATGGCCTTGTGGCTAACATCATGAAGCCAATATAGCCACCCCAATAGGGAAGATTGATAGGAATGCAAAATCTAACAACTACAAGTCCTTTAAGGGGTATCTTCTAATGTCCTTAAGTATGTAGTGACAATCCTGAATGGTTTGCTCATAGATCTTGCTGGCCTCTATCTCAACAGCTATGTAAAACTCGTCAAACTCTTTATACTCCTTCATCACTTCCTTTCGTAGGGTGAAAAGAAGAGCTTTCCCACTAAGGACTCTAGGACTTCTTCATAATCATGACATATTTGGCATATTGCTCCTTCAACTAGCCACACTAGTGGACATCCTGACATGCTCCTCCTTGCTCTATTATCTTTCTAGAGTAAATGCCCTAGCCTTCGCCTTTAGCTTGGGCAAAATTGGCTACCATTCTTTACATCTAACTTAACATGTGCACCTTAGATTCAAGGACTATCCAAAACAATCAATGCAGTAAGCATGCATCAAAATTACAACCCAAATGATAAATAAATTAAACGAACAAGTAGAAGAAAGAAAGAAATAGAAAAGTGATTGTCCACTCATTTTAAGTCCATGGCAGCAAGCTCCATCAATTAAGAGAAAAAATAAACTCGAGCTCACTTTGATTAAGCTTATTGATTACACTTTGCAAACTCCCTACATTGTAAAAGGTATAATAGGTTTCCTAGTAAGAATCAATGCGTGGACTCTTACTTAGCCTATAGGAGAATCATGAATTGCCCTTACAGAATGGTAAAAGCTAGAAGAGCTAGTAATAAAATCTAGAGCATGTTTCCTGGCTATCCCTATAACCTCCAACTTCAGACTGCCCTCCAAGCCATACTAAAGTGTAGAAAGGGAGAATGAGAGTAGGGACTATCAAGGTTTGCCTTGGCTGAGGACCTAAACATTGAGTAGACAAAGGTGAACCCCTCTACCTCTTTTCCTCACTGTGGCCCCGAATGATGCCCCACATGGATGTCGTTACTATCTCTTTGAGTTTAAACCTATGACAAATTAATCTTCTTTCTTGCTATGTGCAACTAAGCTAAGTTGGCCCATAGATAAATTCACAATCACATATTAAAAAAAAAAAAAGCTAAATAATTAGAATATCGAGAAAGGGGCAATGCAAAAATAACACATGTGCAAACAAAGAACTAATAGAAAAGATATAAGAAATATCAATGGGAAAAAGCGAACAGTCCAGTAAAAGTGAAATGCTCTAGAAGATCACGGTAAACACTTTGGAAGATCACAATAAACCCTCTAAAAGCACAGTAAAAGGGTGAATTGCTCCACACAATAAGAACACGCCAACTCTTATTCCTCGCAAAGTAAAAACAATCTTTCTAAGGAAATGAAAAATGGCCCCTTCAAAATCTTCTTAAATATGAACAAAGTGCGAAAACTATCCATGAAGACTAGAAGATCCAACTTCTTGAGGCAATGTTGAAGCCCCACAAAGTACATAAATAAGTTTGGGGTAAAATAACTTAAGTACAACCCATAGCTCCTAACTACATCCAGCAATGAGGGATCAGTAGGACTGTAAATGAATATTCAAAAGTTCGTTTACCATTTATATTCGTATCTATTTATACAAAATTTATCTACATCTATTTAAAACAGATATTATTGCTATTTGATTAGTAAATATCTTATTATAAATGGATACAGATATGGTAAATATATATCTTATTCGTTTAATATCCACTACGAATACATATTTATTAAATAATATATTATTTATATTTTTTTAGTAAAAATCTCATAATACATATATGTATATATATAAATTATAATTGAAGAATTGGGAAGACAAAAGAATAAATTTAAAAAATTATTGTAATATAGAGAAAAAAAGGAAGAATGAAGTTAATCAACAAATTATTGTTGGTTGACTTTATAATTAATATACTTAAATGCCATTATAATTATTAATAAGTACTAATAATCAATGATAAAGTCAATTATTAATTTAAAATTATTCTATTTGTTTGATTGCTTTCTTTTTAATGAAATTATATAGTTTCTTTTATTAATTAAAATATGTATTTGTTATAGGTTTATAGATTTATGTATTTTGATATTCACAATTAGATATCTAAATAATTATCATTGAATATGAATATAAAAAAAATAATTCAAATACGGATAAGTTTAATAAAATATGAATAAATCTAAATAATTAAATTGAATATGGATAAATCCGAATTCGACTAATATTCGATGGATACAAATTCGGATATTATTTTTAAATATCTATCAAATTCATATCCATATCTGAATATTCAAAAAGTTAAATGAATACTAAGATGGAAACAATATATCCGATCTATTTAATATTCATTTACACCTCTAGGAATTAGAAGGAGCAGAAAAACTAGTGTTTAAGTAACCACTAAAAACAGTGAAGGGGATGATTTGAGAAAATCCTCTTAAGAAGGGAGTGCAAACTCACTCCAGCTAGAAATGCCAATCTTTTGAGTTAAAGGAACTAACTCCATCAAGCTTGAGCAAATTGTACAAACTACTGATACCAAACAAACTCTTCTAAAAAATAAAGATATCCCTGGACTCTTATATGAAAAAGTCCTCTTCTGCAAACTCAAACTTTGACTTTGATTCCAAGTCTAATGTGGATGACTCTTAGAAACCAACTCTCTAATTAGAGATTGACAAACATATGTTCAATGCAAGCCATGGAATACAGAATAAGGTGATAAGATACGACCAAGGAAAGGTCTTCAACCTTAGGATCCCAAGAAAATACTACAATCCTATGATGAAGGCAATCTAAGCAAACACAAAGAAGACCAACCACAACGCGGCCTCCCAACGAGCAACAACCTTATTGGTGGCTAGCCCAATTACTCGAGGGGTACAAAGGGGTGGCCAAGAAAGGTTTGCTAGCGCATACAATCAGCTACCACCTATGATGTTTTTGTTGAAAGAAGAAGTAGATTGGGATCCAAATATTAAAACCAAAAATAGACAAAATATAACTAATTAATTCCATCCCAAGGATCGTAATCATGCTCTAAATGAGAATTTAGATATAAAATATTTACTTTTGTAACTGAAAAACAAGGATTTGGTGAGATCACTCCAAGGACTCCTTCAATGGATGATCTATACACAGCAGCAAATTGATCCAATTGCTCCCTTTTTGAAGCTCCAAAAATTGGCAAATTTGGACCACCAAATTACCTCTAGAATAGTAAGGGACATACCAAAAATCAGCCAAAAACTCAAATTCTAGATCCTCCAAAAGATCAATTAATTTTAGGCTCAAAATAGATCACCAAGGTTCTTCTAAGTTCACCAAGTGTTAGAACTCTAATGATCAAGTCCACACACCTTAGGAAAGCTCTAATTCAACCTCACTTGTGCTAGAACAAGAGAGGAAGATGGTGAGGAGTGGTGGTTTTGGAGGAGAGAGGGATCAGAGAATTTTGTGTGATTATTTAACACATTAATTATATCACACTTCAAGGGCAAATGTGGATGCCACTTACTCTTAGGTGGCCAGCCATGTGGCCCTATTTATAGGAGAGAGGGATGCTAGCTAGCATCACACCTCCCATGCTAGTTGGATAACTTGCCAACTTGCACATGCATTTGAATTTCATTTGCATTTGCATTTCATCTCTAAATGAAAATGCCACCTAGTAAATTCCAATGGACTCTTCCATTTGATTTTCCTCCAAAATTCAAATCCTTAATTTAATTAAATTAGAGATTTAATTAAATTAACTCTTTGATTTAATTATTTGGCTGAACTCCTTAAGTTAATTTAATTTAACTCTTTAAGTTAATTTGAGTTAGCTTAACTCCTTAAGTTAACTTGACTAGTTAGCGGTCATATGGTACCAATTAAATTAATTTATTAATTTAATTGACCTAATTTAAGTCTGTAAATTATTTTAATTAATTTAACACTTAAGTTAATCAAGAAAAAAATGACCAATTAAATAGTCCACAATTTTCTCTCCAAAATGTGTAGGATGAATTTTTTTACTCTTTAGAAAAATTCTTCCTATCAAATAAGAGCTTCCTTAGGCTTTTGTATGTGACCCATTGAATTCATCTATTCATTATACATGAGCTCACAACGCATTGTGATATTTTGAATACTAAACTAGTCACATTAGTTTAAGCTCCTTTAAACTATAACTCTGTCAATTAATCTCTATTAATTGAAAAATATCTAATCTCTATGGTCGATGTCTAGCAACAAGCTCATAGAGCCCAACTAATTGGATGAATGAATTATGTCTTAATGAACTATTATAGCTTACACTAGCATGCAAATACAGTAATTCCCCCTATCTCCCGAAAGAAGCCTAGAAAAAGATATTTGTCAGCTCTCTAATAGTCTCGATAACTATGTATTTACGTTTAATGTTCGTTTTCCCTTTATGACCTCAACTTTGTAAACTACATTTTCCAAATTGTTATACTACCTTGTGCAAGGATTTCTTAAAATTGATTATTGTAGAATACATAAGAGATGCACTCGTTCTTCACAACAATGAGAAGATAGATATCATTTTGGATATCACAAACCTCCATGCTTAAGTAGCACATGCCTAATCTCAATCCCATTTGATCCGCTATGTGGTAGGGGAAAAGGTAAAGTATAAGGACCTAAACACACGGTCAATATATATCCCCAGGTTCAAAGACTAATTATATGCACTATTGTATGTGGAGAACTTGCCACTATCAACGTGCCACTACAACCATCTAGTGGATTCTTTATGTGGGTCTCACATAGATTGCCTATGAAACGAAGCAATATCCAACTCCTTGAAATATGTATCATTAATATAAGTCCATCCGAATCTTAGATTTCCCATCTCATAATATTTTATGATATGAAATATTTAAAATCACGATTGTAGAAACTTATTTCATGATCACCATCATATGTGTGACCAAGTCCCGTAATCTATTGTGATTGAAAGGTTTCAATCAAATGCAAATAAAGAATATAAAAATCATAAGATGAAGACGGCTATTTATAGTAAGAATATCATTGAATCAAAATTGTATCACAAGTGGAATAGTTTAACACGCCAATCTAATTGACTTGTGGGACATTATTCCAACAGTTGCGTCTCCAACAATGTCGTCAAGTTAATTAGCATGCCCCACATCTATTTCCTCTAACCCACATCTCATCAAAGTAACCCTTGCTCTATTTTTTTCCTATTTACGCACTAAGTCCGGTGACTCTTCTCAAAGTGCCTGGCTTTCCAGGTGTCTACTTCCTAAAGGGTCTCTCCTATGAGTGATAACTAATGCAAGGAGTTACAGGACAAGATAGACTGCTAATAATACTAACTTTTTGAAGTCAATCTGCTACCATTAATGAAAAATGTCCAAATGATGAAAGCCAAGGCTGGCGGGAAATGGAGTTACAAGCAAAATGCAACTGCCTAAAAATGGAAATTAAATTAATTAACTAAATAAATAATGATGATGATGATGATGATTTGACTAATAAGAAAAATAAATAAAAATAAGTAAAAAATAACAAGTAAATAATCAAGGCAAGGTAAAAATAAAAATGGAAGTTGAAAATAGATATTGTACTTTATTTCCTATTGAAAATAGGAGGTTAGATAAAATTTCCATTCATGCCCTCTAGACATATAGGCAAAATTATAATAAAAACCAAATACGATTCAATGAAATAGCCATAGAGCCCACTTATATGGGCCCAACCCATAAGGACCTAGCCCATATAAATACTAATAGACATAGCCAAAAAAATACATCAAATCACATACTAATTGGCTTGAGCGCTCTCTCTGAGCAACATGTTCTAGAAGTAGAAACCCCGCAACTCCTTAGTTACTAGAAAGGTCATTTGATTCAATTCCATATAACATCAAACTTATGAGATTCTATCTCCTATTTTTGGAGTATATATGCATGATTATCTGCTAAAAATTATACTAACACTTTAAAATAATTCATGAACTCTCAAATATCTTTTAAAATATGTACCAAACTTATAACCTCATCCGTAAATCCTCTTAATTGATATAAAACTTTTCATTAGTAGTAAGTACGTACATTAATTAAAG
The DNA here is from genome assembly GCA_014898725.1 of Jacaranda copaia. NCBI lineage: Eukaryota > Viridiplantae > Streptophyta > Magnoliopsida > Lamiales > Bignoniaceae > Jacaranda > Jacaranda copaia. The sequence goes on along the minus strand of JACGDI010005327.1, from coordinate 682,853 downwards.
GGAAGATGTATAATTTTCACATGACGGCGGAAGAGATAGTTAATGAACTAAACAATGAAGTCTAACAATTGATGTTTACTGTTGCTAATTGTTTTGATATGTTGTATGATTAATACTTGTGATTAATATAACAACAAAATAAAGTAAATTGCATCCTCACTTGAATAACATCCGAATAGTTACTTCTTAAGAAATGGTCACTAGTACAAGTATCATCAATTTTGCCTCCAAAAAATAAGTTAATAAACGAGAAAAAATAACTCCTACATTAGCAAACCATGTCTCCAATTCAAAACTCAATCAAATCAGAAGTATATTGATAATTAAAATCGAGAAATCATGGACTAATTAATTTCCCTGGCCAGGACTTGGACTAGATCTCTTAATTCCCCCAAGAGTTAAAGCCCGAGTTGATCCGTGTCCCTCTGCCGCATCACTCAGCCCTCCGATTTTCATTGCTTCAACATACAATTCATCTAAAATCTTCTCAATGGTTGAGTTAATGCCATCACGGTGCTTCTCATCTAGAACTCGACTCTCAACATTCACCAAAAAAAAAGAACTTAAGAAGACAGTAATAAGAACAGATAATATTGTCAAGTATCTTCTATTGCTTCCTTCCATGATCTTTATATTATTTTGTATGGTTAAGGACTTAAGAAAAATATAGCTGAAAATAGTTTGTGTTGTGGGCAAATGAAGATTGTTATTCATCTAGTTATAGGCTGAGTAGCAACGCATATGCATGCAAAAGCAACGTAGGCTGTGAGGCCTGAAACATTGACCAAGGCAATTTAAACACATGGGGAGATTTCTAAGAGAGTGCCGCCATATCTATATATGGAATTTTTTGTAATTAGTTAACCAAGCCATGGATCCATGGGGTCCAACTTTGAAGTTCTACTATTGAACCCCTACAAGTTGCAACATATATATACGTATATATTAATATGCAATAAAGTAATCATTAATCAAAGGGTTTGTGGTGGGAGCAATATATATTGAATATTCAATCTGTTGTTACTTTCTTCACACCTTTTTGGTTTATTAATTCCTACCAACCTTTTTTTTTATACATGCATAGTTGCCTAGTAAGGTGATTAAAAGTTGAGTAAGTTGATAGAAATTTCTTAAAGTTATTTTTAATTTGTTGATTCAATCCCCATCCCTCATTTTGTTACTCCCACTTTCTAAATCAATTAAAGTCATTTTATAAATTAGCAACAACAGTCGTTTTGAAATCAGAACGGACATAGTCGTTCCATCATGACGATTGAATGGACATAAAGATAAAATGAAGACATCGGAAGATATATAAGTTGTTGGGATCACAATCCAACAAATTGGATATTATCACGATATTTCAAAATGGAACAATGACTATAACAACAAAGAGATGAAGTCTCGCAGTTCTAGCATGGGGTTGGGCGTCATGGAATGTTGGCATGATGGTGATGACTAGTAGTAAGGGCTAGTCCGTAGTTTGAAGAAGACAGACATTTCTCCTTTTCATTTTGTTGTTCTTGCCAGTCGTAAAAGAAATTTGTTTGGACTAAGAAATTATTTAATTATATTTTAAACTAATTATTATTCTATATATTTAAAGTTTTATTAAAATATATCTAAGAATTTTTAAATAATTAGCACTTATTCATTTCTTTAAATTAACGATAAGTAATTTAAGAATATTAAATTAATCTTTTTTCCCCTTTAAAAATAATTTGTAAATATCGTCTAAACTATATATTTATCTATATAATTTATTTAAAGCTTGAACGCAAATATTTCCTAATGCTTAAACACAAAATTTTACTAATTTAACATCTAATGATTTATTTGAATTTTAATAAATATTTTAAAATATAATAAATGCTTTTTAATGCATTAATTTATACATATATCTATATTTCTAATTTTATGAAACATATAGTTTGGAATTTTAAAAGGGAGATTAATACATATAAGATGATAAGTTAAAATTACTTTAGCTATGTTTGTACTTAATGATGAAATATTTGGAGGGGCAATTTACAAGGAAGTTTTTTAGGGAAATGAGGTGGATCAAGGTAGATATCCAAAGTTCCTTGACATTGAAGCTCGAGTAGGTGAGCACAAGGTTAAGCCTGCAACCAAAAAGTGCACATCAAGGTAATCCCCGACTAAGATACTTTGGTATTCTGGTCATAATGAACATTATAGAGATAATCAGGTCACAAAATAGCTAGAAACATAGATGTATAGAGTGCATACATGATATAAGTGATGAAAAGGGATACTTTTAGAGTTTGGTTCATGAGGTCAAAATTACTGTACAACTTCTATGTGAATAAGCAACACCTATTGGATCATAAGGTTAAAGTAGGTCTTTTGGTTCCCAAGTAGATGGTCAAATGGTGTGCTAGACAATTTGATGGCTGCAATTATTGGCCTATTGATCGCAATTATTGCAAAAGGGAGAAATTGTCAGAAAGCATGAAGACCACATTTCCCTATGCCAAATGGATGGGTTAAGGTTGGATTTCGAGGCTAGAGGTTGATTTAAAGGTGATCAACCTACATGTAGTCAATGACGGATCCTAAAGGGGGGTGGGACATTGCCCCCCACATTTTGTATACTTTTTTTTTTAAATTTTCCTATATTTCTATATATATTTAAAACTTTAGTTATAATTTTTCCAATATTTTTATATATATTTTTTAAGTTTTGTAATAATTTCTACATTATATGTATTTACAGTTTTATTATTCTTTACCTATTTTAGTTTTGCATAGTTAAAGCATAGTTTTAGGCCCATATTTACAATCAAATAATTTACAAGTAGGTTAGGATTAGGCTCGTAAGGGCATTTCTATTTTATTTGTTTGAGAACATATTTATTAGAATTAGACTTAGAAATTAGATTGAAGACGCCTTTTTTTAGCTGATTGTTTAGTTACTTATATTGAGAAAGATATTACAAAAAAAATTGACATTGATTTGATTATTAATGAATATTATGACATGAAAGAACGTCATGCTCAAGTTTGATGATAATATGTATTTTGAATTTGTAAATTATAAAATTTGTATTTAAAATTTTTTTGTTATATTAT